>JANAVB010014728.1:0-72244 GCA_029216955.1 Iris pallida
TTATACAAAATTTTATTATTATATTTTTCATAAAATATAGAAATAACTATTTTGTTTCAATTTAGTATAAGTAAATATTTCTATATTTATTGAGGATAATATGTTGTCACACAAACTTATTTTTATTATCATAGAAATGCTTTTTTTTATATACAAGTATATGAAGTAATTTCGAAAGTATATTTATGTAATAATTTGTACTATTTGTGCGATGTACATGAAAATAAATTCATGTATATTGTAAAACTTTAGTTTTAGAAAAATTATTTGAAATTATATTAAAGTATTAATTAATTAGAATTATTATTTTTATCTATAAAAAGATATTTTAAATTTATTTGTTGTAATCTAAATTAGGAGTAGATTTTATTGGATTTAGATTTAAATAGTATGAAATTAAAGATGAGATTTATTTAGTTTTAAATTGGATTAGATTTTATCGAAATGATTTTAAATAGAATTAAATTAATGTGAGATTTATCAAGTAGAATTTAAATCATTCATAATCATTATCTAATTAGGATTCCTCCACCCTATCTAATTAGGATTCCTCAGCCTCATCCTCAGCTATAGCAACTTTGAAGAGCCATAACTCCTAACTTCGGACTCCGTTTTACCTTCAATTTTTTATTTGAATGTATTGAGGTTAGCTTCGTTAATCTATAATTTATTTTAGCAAATTCGTAATATATTTTTTTGTAAAATTATTTGAGTGCCAGTTGTCCGAAAATCGATGCATCGTACTATTCTTGAGATTTTGGGAGATCCTGAACTCGGTTTTGTGGTATTTGATGTTTCCGAACGATGACAAGATGATCTATAGCATGCAATTTTTTAGAAATTAATTTTAAAAGTTTAAATTTTATTTTGGGCTAATGTATAATTTTATTATTTTATGGTATTTAAAATAAGCTTTTAACCTAAAAATATTATTGTAATATTTTCTACCTATTAATTTTTTTTCTCTAATAATGATATTCCTAGATTTTTAAAATATTTTTCTAAAATTATTTTAACTAATAAAAACAATAGTTTCCAAATTAAAACTTATTTCAAGTATGTATTTATCTAAATATTTTGGAGTTATAAAATAGAGTTTTCAAGTACTATAAATATTTTTCTAAAAATAGTATATGTATTACTTACATAAATCTCATTGATTATCAATTCTTGACCATGGCTAATCATATTTCCTATTCTCTTCTGAAACTGGACTTCCTTATGTCGACCCTAGCTAATTTGACTCTTCTAGACTCAATAGAATAGTATGTCCCATCATCGGAGGCCATCTTGTAAAATTTTAACACCAAAGTCAACTATGTAACATCATGATCATCGCACCACACCAAGCGTATATACCTTGCCGAATTGTACAGTTTATCTCATGCATTTCTATATTGTTGTTTCTATCTAGTCTTATTTGATTACATGTTTCTCATAAACTGTTTATATCATTATTATTTTCTAGATTTACGTGTACATATAGGATATTTGTTATTTTTATTGCTTGTTTATTAGTCTTCTTCATGTTCATCGTGTCTTGTGATAGAGTTGTCAGTTCTATGCCATGTTTGCTTGACTTGACCTGATATTGATTGTTTGACTTGGACTTGACCTTAGTTGACATGACTTGACCATTCTCGATTGGGAGTTGCTTGTATTGAACTACAATTGAGATATACTATAGATTGGGATATCTTGCATTGTACTACAGTCTATAGGATTTTACTTGACCTTTGTATTCCTTTAGAAGACCGTTCTTGATTGAGAGTTACTTGTATTGAACTACAATTGAGAAATACTATAGATTGGGAGTATTTTGCATTGTACTACAGTCTATAGGATTTATTTGATTTATTATTAGCCACGTCTAGTATTACACTTCTTTATGACACTCCGCTTCTTAGATGTCTTTCTTGTTTTCCATACATGTTATTCACTGTCATAGTAGGCATGTTTATATGTATCTTATTACGTCCCTCTGAGGACCTAATGATCTCTCTAGGTATGTGTGTTTTCTTGACTTTCCACAGGAGTTTCAGCCAAGGTCGTGATCTTCTCTCCTTATCGAAGATGACTTGCTCTTGGATCATCCTTCGCTGCTTGTAAATCTTTATTTTGTTATTCTTTCTAGTTTCATGCTGGTAGTGGATTTGTCTCCATCCAGTAATTTGTATAATGACATTCATTATTGGATTCTATAATATCTTTGTTCTTTATCTTTGTGGATGAGATTAGTTAGCCCTAATTATACTGCATTTACAGCTTATGTACGTATATTTATTATACGATTGGCATGTTTACGTACCTAGTCCTATGTATTTTGGGATTGAAGCATGACATATTTTTGTGGTGGCCTATGCATCTCGACAAATAAATTATTTGGTTACATCATTGTACCAAGCAAGTTGTTTCAACACAAATAGTCCAGAAATACAGAATCTTTTGTATTGTTGTAAAGAAAGAGTTCAACAAGAATCTTAAACAAGAATTTCAAGTACAATAGAATCTAGGGATTGGTTCGATGGAGATTAAGTCTATTCAACTTATTTACTCCGTTGACGATCTGATACAGAAGTTATTGAAGCTTGGTGGTTGATGAACTTTCAGATAGCAAGGAAAACTTTATCATTGAAAGCTCTCTCTTTCTCTCTGAAAGTTCTTAGCAAAGAAGCAGTATACGTTGTCTCTCCTTTTTGCCCGTGTTCTGTGTGTTGTTGCGCGAGGAAGGAACTGTCCTCTATTTATAGCTTTTCTTCACTAGAATAGCCATGTGTGTATAGGCAAAAAATACACTATCTTCTGCCTCAGAGACGTATGAAACTAGGTAGGCGCATGAGCCTTAGGGATTATCGGAGAGTGAATGTGCTCTAGAATCACGTATAGCTCACCAAATATTGGAGATGTGCTCTACGAAACACTGCCATGTCAGCACACGATTTGTTTGGTGTGGATTAGCCACGCGTCTAATTACTTTAAACGCATAGAATTTGATTGCTCACTACAAACAATAACTTTTCTTTGAATAACTATGTGTCAATCAACACTTGAACGCATAACTTTTCAATTATATATTGGAAAACACTATTCTAGAAGTAGACACATACAACTGCTTCCTTCACAGCTAGCAAAGTGTAATGATGAAGATGAAGTGGTTACGAACGTCTTCCTCATAGTCTGAACACTGCACACTGCTCGAGGTTCATCTTTTCACATAAGAGACAAAAAGTACATCATGCGTCTGAATGAACCATGCGTTTGTCTGACCCATCTTTTGAACATGTGTCTTCCTTTAGAAGCTTCAAGTTCTTTAGCTAACAACTTATAACTTAAGAACATTTTTAGACACATGAAACCTATGCGTCTCTTTTTAATATTTGTCATGCTTCTATAAGACTCCATTCAAAGTTTTTAAAACTTGAATAAGTTTTGAAATACTTTGAACAAGAAGCATGAGAGAGGGGATTCTATCACATAAAGCTTTAGACGCATTAAGTCACCTACCAAGCTGTCGTTTGCTTTGACTGAATCCTTTAAAATCTGAATTGTCTTTGAAATTTGTGGCGACCGTTTCTAGCAATCGTTTGGATCAAGGCTAAGTCAACTGTCATCCGTGATTTCAGAAACAAAAATTATGCAACAGTTAATGCTGGATTGATCTCTTCATCAATAATCGAGTCGCCTGATGCCTTACCGTATAGTGAATCTTCATTCCTATAAATAGGACATAACTTGACTGAACTTGTCATCACCCCTTTTTATCATGTATTTGCTGATTAACACTCTAGAAGACTTGTGCAAACTTATGAGGGGACTGAGCATCACCTTGCTGAGAACACTGCTCTTTGGTTATGCTTGGAGTCGGGAAAAAGATCAATCTTCAAAAGGTAATCTTTTTTGAAGTATTCTTCTTCTTTTTTTCACCAATGACTTCTTTTCATACGAATTCTTATAGCAATGATTTTCATTTTGATCATGTTTCGAATACAACATGTCTTCAGGTCAATTGCACACATAGGCAAGACTGTCAATATTGTGCTATTGGAGAGTACTGATGTTATGCAATTTTTAGGCGTATGAAATGTTTATGTTTTCCTATACGCCTTTATGCGGTATAACTGACTTCATGCCTAACTCCCTTTTGAACTTGTCACATTTTTGGGATACTCCTTGGATGACTGGAGCTCAGATGGATCTTGCAAGAACATCATAACATGTCTAATTCGACATGATTCAGCATATTACATAGAGGACTTTTGCAGTCATGAGACACAGCTAGCTGTCTGCACCTATCTGACGAGGCTTGCAACTATCTGGTTTTACTTCGTAGCATCTGTGATGATATTAGGTTTGAGTCCCAATCAAAACACTGTCGATGACGAACAGTATTGGCAGTCGCGATGAGAGATAGGCTTTATGCATGCCCAATTTTGTGTTCTCTCGCCTAGGCATACTGCCAAGAATGTAGAGGGAAGCCCATGCTGGTAGATGCACTAGCATGTGACTGAGGTTCGGCACTTCTGTGAGAATGCAAGGTTCAGAGTACCTAATCTGTGGGAGTGCTTATCCACTTAGCATTATCCTTCAGTACAACATTTTCCATGTCCTATGGCTCGTACTGATAAAGGACCTGATGGAGAAGACCCAGAATGTGATAGATCTCCATCAGATGTAACCACGACTTGAGAATGAACATCTAGAATGTAATAGATCTCCATTATATGTAATCATGGTTTTAGTTTTCAAACATAAAAATTTTATTTTCTCTCTTACTGTAATTTCAATCTTGCTGCATAGGCGCCTGTTCAACTTTTGAAGAATCACTGCTTCCATGATGACGCATGACTACCTATGACGCATAAATTTTATAAAAATAACTCAATATATATAAAAACTCCAAAAAGATGAAACTTCATAAGTATATGAGAGATCTTCGCTACATAAATCTGTAGAAGGAATTTAGCCAGATGACCCTGTCAAAAAGCATGATCATCAATAAGAATGTGAAGACTCTTCCAATGTGAAGACTCCATCAATCAGAAATGACCCTGTCAAAAAGCATGATCATCAATCAGATACATAAACTTTCTTTCTTTAGGTAGAAGACGCATCCGATATAGCTTTACTTGTAAACTTTTTAACATCGAACCAAAACTGGCACATCACAAAATATTGTTTTTGTTGCATAACATTTCGAATATCATTGTCTTTGAACTGGGATGACTCGTAATCATCTGTAATAATATTGACTGCATAGGGCTTCCAAGTGATCTAACCATAAGGGATTATGGTCGCATAAACTTTATATCTTTTGGGGCACGAACTGCTTATGCGTCATTTGATTCTAAAAAATCCCCTTAAGACTCCTGTCATGCGACTTGAAATGTAGAAAGCTATACATTGTTTATGTGTCAACCATGCAACTCTTGATTTGTGAGAGGGTTATAGGCGGCTCTTCGAAAACTGGACTTTTCATAACAACTCATATTCCCATTAAATAGGTTCATTCGTTCATTATTAAGTAGCCGTTGTTTGCATTTCTCTAGGAAATTTTCATCTCCCGAAGTTCAATTGAAGGACACGAAGCATCTTTGAATTGCTTTATAAATAGCATTAAAGGGCCAATATTCCTGTACTATTTCCTCAATGGCCTCAAAGAAAGTTTTCTCTTGTAAATTCCCTCAACTGCTAGAGAGGGTCTCTATTCTGCAGCTGCCTACGACTGCATCACGGCCTCTGCCAGTCATCATGGCCCCAACTCCAGCATCCTCTCTCAATTTGAGGAAGAGAAAGTTGGCTGAAATGAAGCTGTCTATGGCGGAAGAAATCTTGGATTAACTAGGTCTCTCCCAAGATAACTTTGCTAAGCTACTGAGTGCATCTCCAGACTTTGATTCTTTTCCCTTGAGCCGAGAGGAGAAGGAAGTGCAAGGGGGATGGATGCCTTTTGTCGACTGTTTCATACTTCAGGTGTCCGTACGCTCGAAGACATTGTAGTGTGATCAGTGATGCTGATTGTTCCTCTCCCTGATTGTTTAGGGTCTTATTAGGTTTTAGGGTTCTCTTGGCCCTCTCCTTAGCCATATTTTACAAATCCTTTATCGCTAGTAATGAAAGTTTCTTGTTTTGCCAAGTTGTTGTGAATAATTTATTGATCTGCTTATAAGAACAATCTCACAAACATCACATAAGGTAATCCGATAACTCAACGAATAAAAAAAAATCTCATTGCCATTCGCATAGAGAAAAACATCTCATTGCCATATGAACAATCTTGATGGTGAAAAGATTCATAAGATCAATGAAACGCATACGCAAACAGCCTCTTTACGCTCTTCCCATATCTTGAAAAAGAAACAACGACATAGGCTTTTCTTATGCGTCTTCTATGATCTGAAGAGAGAGTGATCGCATGAGATTTTCTAGCAGAAGATCGATTTTGGATGTTCTATATCTGATATGCAGACTTATCATCTATGTTGTACATATCATTAGATGCAGATCACTTTTAGGAGCTATACATCATGTTTGAAGACAATATTTGAAGATAATTATTATAACTTCCTTTCTTTTTGTGGCTGATAGATGAAAGTATTCTATATTCTGACTGAATTTTGAAAGTAAAGAACACTTTTTATGTTGTTAGGAATATTTGAATTTTGATATCTCTAGAGGTAATATGGACATAGAAAAATATCATGACTATGTTGACCTATTATCTGTAATATGCTTAATTCAAGCATAGATAATAGATATGAAAATTAATCATTATCAGAGGTAATATGGACATGATAGATGTTATAGTGAACCTATTATCTTTGGCATACCTGATTAGGTATAGATAATAGATATAGAAATTGATTACTATCATAGATAATATGAACACGATAGATGATAAGTGGACCTATTACTTCAAATGCACTCGACTGTATGCAAGTAAATAGGATATGATCAGAAACTATGTCAGAGGTAACATGGACTTGATAATCGTATTTCTGGATAAATTCGCTCAGAGGTAATATGGATATGACAAATTTATGAAATTCTATAGAAAGAGAGTCAATGATATAGAATATTTTAGAATTAATAGGGACACAAATATTCTTTAAGAGTAAATTTGCTCAGAGGCAATATGGACATGACAAATTCATGAATCTCTATAGAAGATAAGTGTCATAAAATAATTTAGAAGTAATATGGACATGATTATTCTTTTGACAAATTCTGATTCCGGCTGGGGAATTAAAATAAGATATCTTTAAAGCGACTTGGCTTTAATGACGGCTTTATAAATTTGAAGAGTTTGTTTAACTAATTTCCTACAAGAATGTATTATAAGAATTAAAGGTTATTCTGCTGGAGAATTTTTGAGGACCCATTATTTGTTACTTATCCAGAGTTGCTGGATAAAATAATGGTTCAAAATAAAATAGGTATTGATATGTAGGATATTCATTACTCCAGAAAGAAAATATAAATACTGTCCAAAACTCATTGGGGTATACAAGTTAATGTCCACTGTGATTTAGACATAGTACTTTTTTAAGAATTTGCCATTAGTATGCATCATCAACAAATCTCCATTAGGCTTTGTTAGCCTGTATGCTCCATTTGAATACACTGATTCAACAACAAAAAGACCTTCCTATTTAGCTATGAATTTCCTTTTACTTTTATGCTTCATAACCATAGGCCTTCTTACTGAAAGTACTAGGTCGTCGACCCAAAAAACTGGCTCCTTTACCTTTTGATTGAAAGCTTTGGAAATGCGGGCTTGATATAACTTAATTAATTGTTGAGCCATTAGTCATTTCTTGTCGAGTGCTTCTAATTCCTGTAACTGTAGATGATTATTGTCTTCAATGGTTAATTTATTGGATAAAGCGATTCGGAGAGACGAGATTTGAATCTCTAGAGGAAGAACTGCTTCGCTTTCGTAAACCAAAGAGATTTGAATCTCTAGAGGAAGAACTGCTTCGCTTCCGTAAACCAAAGAAAATGACATTGTACCGGTAGGAGTCCGTACTGTAGTGCAGTACGCCCAAAGACATTCACCAAGTTTCCCACTTCAATTACGTTTATTAGATGAAATAAACTTCTTGCGTAACTTTATAATAATTTTGTTGAAGGCTTCAGCCAAACCATCAGATGCAGGATTGTAGGCTGTAGAGGCCACATTCTAGATCTGTTTTTCTCACAAAACTGTTGGAATTCATTACTCACAAATTGTGGGCTATTGTCATAAACAATCCTCCGAGGAAGTTCGAAACGATAGATCACATAATGTTTAATGAAACTGATGACATTAGAAATTTTTACTTCAACAAGTGGTATAGCTTCCGCCCATCTTGAAAAGTAGTAGGTTATCGCTAGAATAAATCGGTGTCCCTTGGAGGTAGGAGGATTAATAGTCCAATGATATCCTTTCTCCATACTTTAAAAGGCCAGGATGCAGCTGTTGGATTTAGAAATTCTAAAGGTTAATGTATAAAATCTGCATGAATTTGGCAACATTTACATTTTCTTCGTAATCTATAGCATCAGCTACCATAGTGGCCATAATAACCCAAATGCCTTAACCGATCCTGCAATTTTGGACCAGGTTGATGGGTACCACAAGTACCGTCATGAGCTTCACGAAGGGCTTGTTTAGCCTCCTTTTCGCATAAATATCGTAAGAGAAGTCCATCGTATGATCTTTGATACAATATTTTGGTAGCTGTATCATAAAAGAAACGAAGAGAACGTCTCTTGATTGAAATTGCCTCTTTTGGGTGATCGGGAAGAGTTCCATAAACAACATATTATATAAATAGAAATCTCAAATCTTTGAAATCGACATCCGCTGTTGCTGAATAGCTTTGGTGAACATCTAGATTATTCCTTGTGTAGAACAATTCTCGACCAATCACTGTGATCGACTTCTGAATGTTGACTGGGGTAGCAAGTGATGCTGCTAAACCTGCTAGCACATCTGCTTCTATATTTTCTAACTAAGGTACATATTCAATAAAGAACCCGGAGAAAGTAGTAGCTATTTCGAGAGTTGTTTGATAATATGGAACAAGATCCTCATGACGAACCTCATATTCTCCTCGAACTTGACTGACTATCAACTTGGAGTCGCCATAAGCTTCTAAATAATCTACCCCCAACTGTTTAGCCAGCTGGAGTCCGATAAACAAAGCATTATACTCTGCAACATTATTGGAACAAGGCTCTATAAGAGAATAAGCACGATGGATGACCATATCGTCAGGAGATAATAACACTACCCCCACTCCTGCTACAATGTTGCCTTTGGGACCCATTCTTGAAGCTCCATCGAAGAATAACCTGCAAACAGACTCTTCCATTGTCGTATTAGACTCCAATACTTCATCCAAAATTTTATCATACAGCTTAGAAGTTTTTGTTATCGGGTGCACAGCTAGGAAATCAGCCAGAGCTTGACCTTTCACCACCTTCTTGAATACATAGACCATATCTTATGAAGATAATAACATTGCCCAAGTAGCAAGACGAGAGTGAGTGCACTTGGTTTAGTCATTACACCCTTAGAGGATTAACCCTAGATATAACATGGATAGTTTGTCCTATGACGTAGTGACGCATCATTTGGATTGCAAAAATTAGAGCAAGACATTCCTTCTCAACAGGATTATATCTGTGCTCCGTGCTGATCATCATGCAACTCAAATAATAGATAGCTTGTTTATGTCCTTTATTATTCTTTTGAGCTAACAGTACGCCAAGTGAATGTTCCATTGCCCGAACATATAGCAAGAAAGACTTGCCGACAATTGGAGCCACCAATATTGCAGGATTGGTGAGATATCTTTTAATATCTTCGAATGCTTGCTGACATTTTTCATCCCAGATGAAAGAGACTCCTTTCTTCATTAACTGAGTGAAAGGTCGACATCGTCCGGACAGATTTGAAATAAATCTTCGAATGTAGGCCAACCTGCCTTGTAAGCTGTAAAGTTCTTTAATATTCTTTGGAGGCTTCATTTCTAGGATAGTTTTAACTTTGTCAGGATCAATATGTATTCCCTTTAAAGTTATGAAAAATCCAAAAAATTTGCCGCTGGAGACTCCTAAGAATGACTTTATAGGATTCATCTTGAGTTGGTGCGTACATATCAATTCGAACATCATTTTCAGATCTTGAAGGTGATTGCCCTTTAAACGACTTTTAACAGCAATGTCTTCCACGTAGCATTCTACTGTTTTTCGCAAATGTTTGCAAAAAATTATGCTCATGGCTCGTTATATGTAGCTCCAGCATTCTTTAAACTAAAGGGTATCATTGTATAGTAGTGTACCCCCAACGGTGTTTGGAATGATGTGTGCATCTCATCAGCTGGAAACATTTCAATTTGGTTGTAGCCTGAAAATCCATCCATAAAGGACATACGTTCGAAGCAAGTGTTATCAATCATGACATTTGTGATTGGAAGAGGAAATTCATCCTTAGGAAAAGCTTGATTATGGTCCCGATAATCGATGCATACCCTAATCTTCCTATCCTCTTCATGACCGGGACAATATTAGCAACCTAGTCAGGATGTTGTTTTTTTTGAACAAAGCTACTATCTATGAGTTTCTTTACTCAGTCACAATAGCCTCCGTTATATCTGTACGGAATCGCCGTTGTTGTTGCTTCACAGGTTTGACATTAGAAGTATATTAGGACGATGCATTCCTATCTGTGTATCAAGCCCAAGCATATCTTCATAACTCTAAGAAAATATATCTATATACTCTTTAATGAGCTCAAGAAGAGAATGTTTATCTTCATCAGCTAAGTTTTTGATGATGAATATTGGTTTAGGCGATTCTGAATCACCTACATTAACTTGAACAACTTCATCTTCGGTAGGAGGTTCCTATTGTTCAAACCGTATTTTCTATTGGGTCTCAAGCTGTTGAGCCCAAGGCTCGACTTCAAAAGATTCCATAGAAAGATCATTATCCTCTGTTTGATCACCAGATATCATATAAGATGAAAATACATCTTTAAATATTGCTTCCACACTATGATCTGAATCCCATACTAAAGAATCAGAAGAATAAGAACATGTATCGCTATCTTCTTCATCTGAGATTTCTGCTGTAGTTGGAGGAGTTACATATCCTAGCACAGAACGAGTATGATGATAATAGTCTTGTGGTTTCTCTTTTGGAGTTGGGATACGCAACGGTAGACGGCGACCTTTACCAAAATTGAGGCCTTGCTGACTATTTAAGTCATAATCCATTTTTTGAATGATATTCTTTGCTTGAGTAGTATAACGATAAAGTTGCATTCTATCGGAATCTGGTTCAGGATCGTCGACCAAAGCTTCTTTATGAACCTCAGCTCGACCAAATATAAGCAGCTCATCACCAATTGATCTAGCTGGTACCTCAAAATAAGAATCTTCATATGATAGACATGGAGTACTAATTTTAGAAGAAATAGACACAGGTAGTGACAGTTTCGTATCCGTAATAGGTAAACACAAAGAGTCGACAGTTCTTAGACCAGTCACAGGAATACCAAAGTAATCAAAAGCATAACTTCTTTCATTAGGAATGTACATGATTTCTTCTTCCGGGAAAATATTATCGGGAAGTTCGATACATGGAGGTTTATTTACAACACTCGTTTCTGTAGCAATGGTAGCACAAGTCAGATCGATCACAAAGGGCTCATTCGGTTGAACTGGACGCTTGCTTCGACGAAGATCAACTATAAACGGTTCTTTTTTCTTTGTCCTGAGGTCAATCACCAGTGGTTCCTCTTTCTTTGTCCTCAGATCAATTACTAAAGGTTTCTCTGTCTTGATATTCATTTTGTTCTTGCGTAAGTCAACAATAAAAGGTGTACCATCCCCTGAATGAGTCTCCTGTAAAGTTCTAGCAGGTTCCTTCCACACTTTAAGTATATTGCCAAGGGCACTTCAACCGGCTCCTTCCACACAGGGCCTTTAAGGTATATGGCTAGAGGCTCTTCTACAGTTTGATCAGTAAATGCTTCTTCTAACACGTCTTTAGCATCTTCTTCTTTATCTGCTACCAGATGCGATGGTTCATCATCAGAAAGTATCCAATCTAGAGGTTTATACATCCTTGCATAAGAGAAGTAGACTTCAACCCCCTTGAAAGGATCGACGTCTGCAAATTTTATAGACACTACTCCTTCGTTCATATATTTAAAGCACTGATAAAGAATAGATGGTAATAGAAGATTGTCATGTATCTATGGCTGCCCTAACAAAACATTGTAGGAGATATTGGCATCAATTACATAACATGTGACTTCAGTATAGAGATTTCTAATCTGACACTTGAGATGGATTTTCCCCAGAGGATGACTTTGTCCAGCATTGAAGCCAGTGATGGTAGTGGAAGTAGGTGATAACTTGTGCATTAGGATTCCCAACACTTGAAGCAAACTTTCGGGATTACACTAACAGATGAGCCGGGATCAATTTGAATGCGATCCTCCATAAAAGCCCCGATATACCCTATATAGTATAAGGGTCTATCATGGCAACTATTCTTCAAGAATATATCTCCTTGAATAAAGGTGATGTTAGAAATTTCTCTGACACACTATGATAATGAGGACAAGTCATATGATCATCATCATGTTCTGCTATCTGAGACAAATACGAATCTGCATCCTGCAATGCTTCACTCAGTGCCTCCTGTGTATCTTTGGAGAGACGAAGCAATTCGAATATGGACAATCGAGCTGGAGTATTGGCAAGCTATGCTAATATATCGAAAGTGGAAGGTTTGTCAAGTCCAAGTAGATTAGACTTCTTCAAGGACTTATCGAACCTCACCTCTTTCTGTTTTTCTTTTCCTCCTGAGGTCTGCTTTGATGGTCCTGATTCAGATGAAGCCAAAATGGTAGGTTGATTAGGAGCATGAGCTGCCTTAAAAGGATTGTCTTCTTGCTCTTGATTAAAGGCACATAGATATGTCTTTCCGGATCTGGTTTCTCCGAATAGAGCTTCAATGACCATGTTGTATGACTTACTCTTCTTCTTCTTACTCAGAGTCTTAGAAATAGACGAGGTAGATTTTGGATCCATATTTTCAAGTAGATCGAGATGGATCCACATGACTTCACCACACTGAGTAGTAAGTGGTACAAGTCCGGTTGTTTGATCACAAATCGGAGGAAGATTGACGACTTGTAATGTCGTCTTCGATATCGATGTAATACCGTCTTGCACTTCAATTGTAGGAAAATCTCCAAATTGGATAGAAACAAGATTTGCAGAAACCTGTTTCTCATCTGTATGCAGCGTGATGGCCTTTGAATACAACAATTGCTGAATATGATTTTCAATATGTAGCAATCCTTTGTAGGGTAATGCACATATTGATGATAGAAGCAATACTTTGGATCATTGGTTCACCCTACTTCCTCTGGTCTTTGAGGGGGAGGTAGTTGCAGCTAGCTTCCCTTCATAGGTACCTGGAAGATGTCCAACATAAGGGCTTCGTTGAATGTGTAATATGGCTTAGGCCTTGGAGCAGTTGGAGCTTTTTGTTTAGGCTGGGAAGCAGCTATGAAAACATCCACCATAAAGGACTCATTTCCTTTGTTGGTTTTCCTAGAAGTATTATTATTCTGGGGACGCTTCGGTTTGTCTTCAGGTGATTTCAACCCAATCAGATGCAAAACTTGGACAGATTCTTCATCTTTCTCGACAACAGCGATGAAGGTTGGCCAGTCATTATAATCTTCAGGGCCAATACAGTATCTAACTGTGGGTAAGAAATTACCCGTATGTGTCAATCAACACCGACTGAGGAGACCCGGGATGCAGTTTTATCAATAATCTCCTGAACTATTCAATGAATTCATGAGCCGGCTCTTTGTTCTCTTGCTTTGTCGCAATAAGCTTTGACATGGAGACATCGCCTGTCGCCTCATAGAATCTGGTAAGGAATATTTTCTCCAGATCTTTTAAAGTTTTAATATAATCATTTGGTAGATTGTAGAACCATTCGAAAGCTACTCTCTTCAAAGTACCGATGAACAATTTACACCAAAGTGCATCATTCTTTGGTATATGAACAGTCTTGGAGTAAAAGTATATCAAATATTGTCTTGGTGAGCCTATTCCATCACAAGCAATCAGAGATTGGGGTTTATACTTTGGAGAAAAAACCACGTCATCATATTCTGATAGATAAGGACGTGACATTCCTATTTAATAGAGCTCCTCCTTTGAAGTCATATCATCTAACCGGGCGTTGATGCCTCAAATAGTTTCTAAAGCATTAATGGGCTGACTTGTATAGGTTGACTGTATGATAGTTGGTTGAGTCTGTTGTAATATAGACGTAGAGACATTTTCAATTATTTGTAGCTGATTAGGGTTTAACGGCACCCCAATTGTATCTGGATGAGTTTGATGTAGAGTTGATTGTAGGTTCATGGTTGTTTGCATCTGCTGCATCATCGCCATAATATTTTGTAGCATTTTCTCTAGAGTATCAATTCTCTATAGATCACTACTAGCACCCTCTTCATTATAGTCACATACACTGATGTTGTATATGGACTGCCAGATGGAGAGGTATGCAGGAAAGCATTACTAGTACTGCTCGATCCTGACTGTGAAACTGCCTCATCTCTTTCTGAAGTTTGAGGTACTCTGTCATCAGACTAAGATGCAAAACGATCAAAAACTAGGAGATTGCTACCCACAGTATTATCTTGTTAATGAATTTGGAGTACACCGGAAGAATGTCTAGATCAGGAATGGGTTCCTTGATATACACCTTCAGATGGAGGGGCTCTTTGACCTCCTTTAGATGAAGAGAATGAAGGTGCTTGATCATCACCTTCACTGGATGTTACATAAACCGAGGCCTCATGTAACTCATCTTTATTTTTTGAAAGTTGTCATCCAAGATACGACAAATCCGGAGAGTTTGGTTGCAATCTTGTAAAGGCGGATCGTCTAACTGGTTGATCAACTATTTTTGAGCAGCAACAATTGATAACTCTTTGCTGAGATATAACTATATTTGACAATACCTCTGTTGATTTACGCTTATGTCAAAGTATATCACGTTAAGTCAGTAGAAGGGTGTATGACCTCCTTTCCCTTTTTATGCGACTGGACAATGTTCGTGCATGGGGAAGTTAGTTTTTGAACTCGTCGACCTATTTTATGTACCTGGGAAATCCCATTACTTAGGTCTCGAGATGTTTTGTCATGTGGACTCATTTTTGATACATTAGGAAGCAATGTACATGAGTCCACAGCATGTGGAAGAGAGGCGCATGGCAAGCTGGGGCGCATAGGTTTTATATTATATAACTTTCCATCACTTGCACACATAACACTGAGAGGCGCATGAACTAGGCCTCCTTCATAATGCATAGAATATGACGAGAAAGAAAGTCTGTGGAAGACAGACTTCGTGTCTCCAGTTATGCGTCAAGAGTTCTGTGTTGTGACAGGTCTCTCATCTCGATTCACCAAGTGTGAGACATAAATTATAACATTTGAATCTTTGGCATCGTAGTGTTTTACTTTGCCAAAATTCAAATATTGAGCATTCTTGTTGCCTAAGCTGGAGTAAGCAGTTTTGTCACAGATGTCTGGCTTCTTCTTGAACACATGATCGGCATGCGCCTTCTTGGTATTCTTCGTCTTCTGAACAACACAAGACTTGGTTGATGGCTCACTTGTAGAGCCTTTTCCGGACGTATGGTGTAGATCATGCGTCTCAACACCATAAACATTTTTAGATAGCATTATGGCTGGTACTGAATCATGCGCCTTCAAACTATCATTTTGGCACACAGTGGCCAGAGCTTTTCCTTTGCCATCAGTAGCGTTAGGAAGAGCAGAGAGAGACTTTGGGACCCAAGCTTTACGAGCACGCTTAGCTTTCTGTCCCTTGGCGGCCGAAGTTGAGTCTTTGTCCGACAACATTGCTTCATATGCTTGTTGGTCAAATTGCATGACCAATATTTTTCAACTGAACCAAGCTTAGTTACATTACATTGCGCCACCACTTTCTTATCGGTAAAGAAAGTCGTCCCCAGCAGAGTCGCTATTTTTGTTTCAACACAAAAAGAGTCCAGAAATGTAGAATCTTTTGTATCATTGTAAAGGAGGAGTACAACAAGAATCTTAAACAAGAATTTCGAGTACAATAAAATCAGGAGATTGGGGTGATGGAGATTAAGTCTACTTCGACATCTTTACCCCGTTGACGATCTGATGCAGAAGTTGTTGAAGCTTGGTGGTTGATGAACTCTCGGATAGAAAGGAGAACTTTATCACTGAAAGCTCTCTCTTTCTCTCTGAAAGTTCTTAGCAAATAAGCAATATACATAGTCTCTATTTTTTGCTTGTGTTCTGTGTTTTGTTGTGAGAGGAAGGAACCATCCTCTATTTATAGCTTTTCTTCACTGGCATAGCCAATATACGGTTTTTTGCCTCAGAGACGCATGAAACTGGATAAGCACATGAGCCTTAGGGGTTAGTGGAGAGTGAACGTGCTCGAGATTAATCACCTTTATAGCTTTTCTTGAGGCTGATTAATCTCCTCAAGGTAGGTTTGTTGGCCAGCCCTCTAACATTCTACAAGAGGATGTTAGGCATTGGATGGTTTGTGGGTGGAGTGGGTGTTGAGCTTAGAGGCCGACCGGGTGGTTCTGGCCAAGGGCTCTTGTTTTTTCTACTTAACAGTGGGAATTTTGGAGGTATCCTGGTGGGTTCCGTGCTTGTCCGTCGTTGAGGACGACAGACCGCGAACATAGTATCTGCCGTCCTTCGACGGTGGTGGGATATCTTCTTGATCAATCTCATCGAGGGCGCAGAGGGGATTATCGGGATCTAGGAATCCCGCTTTGATAGCTTATTGTAGTCTGCCCTCCGGAATTAAACTCTGCATCGCTGTGGTGATGTCGAGCTCTCTTCTGGTGGACGGAGTGGGAGGGGGTCCGGAGGGGGGTCGGTAAATATGATCAATGCCATCTGATCAATACCTTCGTCACCCAGAGAAGGGCTGTTAGAAGGTTGTGAGTTCGTGGGCTTCTTGATCGCCTCGGTGGGGGCCGAGCTTGAATGAGGGCGCTTCTGAAGAGTGTCTGGGGTATTGGCAGTGAGCGCGTCGAACTAGTTGGCGAGGAGGATGCCCGGGGGGTCGTCTTGTGCGATGACCATGTCCGAGCATGATTGGGGGCTAGGTGGGCTCTCGCTCTCCGAGAAATGTGAGTGGAAGTTAGGTAGGGGAAGAATGAGGGATGTGGGATTGGTCTAAACCGCCTTTCGGGGGTGCCGTTTGCGGGGTGTTTTCTTCTGTAGCTCCGGGTGGGCTTTGAAGCAAAGCCTAGTGAGGTGTCCTCTCGCTTGACAGTGCCTGCAGAAAATAATGTTGTTGTCGTACTCCAGATTTTGTAAGTGTGTCCGGCCCCCGAGGTCAATTTGAATTTGGTTGGCAGGATTTGAAGACAAGTCCATTTCGACGCATATCTTGGCAAAATTGCCTTTGGATAGGGTTCGAGTTTGTTCTGAGATGGCCACCAGGGATCGAAAGAGCTCGCGATTCTTTTGAGGGCTGCTGGGGCGAAGCAAACTAGGGGTAGGTTTGGGAGGGTAACCCAGGCAGAGATGATGGCTGAGTCGACTAAGGGGCTAAAATTTGGAGACCATTTGGCGATCTGAACGAAGTGTGGTCCGATGCGGGCGATGCCTTTGGCCCAGATTAAGGAGAAGTCGGGGTCCGAGGAGAAATGGAGGACCAGATGTTTGAGGTCCAACGGGGCTATCCTGTATGCAGAGGTGAGTCCCCATGCAGCTATCGCCTCTTGAACGACGGTGATCTTGGGGCATCCCGAGGAGAATTTAAGCACGAAAGTCTTCGCGAAGGTGGCGGCTAGGGAAGATATGTCTGCATTAGAGAAAGGGATGCAAATGGGGATTCCGTCGGAGGGAAATTGGAATTCGATGTCTGGCAGCACTGTGGCAGAGGGGGTGGGAGAGAAGGACGTCCTTCTATCGGGTCTCAGGATTTCTGCGAAAGAAGTGCCGGGTGCAGACCTAGAGGGGGTGGGCGCTTGTGCCACAGGGGAGGAAGGCGCATGGCCTGCCGCAGGGGTGGTAAGCGCATGACCTCCGGTGGGAATGGGCACATGGACTCCCGCGCTCAGGGAGTCGGGCGCATGACTAGGGGGAAGAGTAGGCGCATACACTCTCGAGGAATGTGGAGCGAGTCTCGAGGCGGTCCGAGCGATGATGGGCGGCTGCTTGCCGGCAGGGGCAGGCACAGAGGGCGCAAGCCCATGGACTCCCGCGCTCGGGGAGTCGGGCGCATGACCAGAAGGAAGAGTGGGCGCATACACTCTCGAGGAATGGGGAGCGAGTCCCGAGGCAGTTCGGGCGGTGATGGGCAGCTGCTCGCCAACAGGGGCTGGCGCAGAGGGCGCATGCCCGCCCGAGGACAGGGGGGCCGCTCCCGGGCGGGTGGCTGGAGGCGCATGGCCAGAAAAGGAAGGGGAGGGCGCATGGCAATAAGGGAGCGCATAGCCAACAGAGGGCCAGTTGCTGCTCCTATATATATATATATTATAGGAGCAGCAACTGGCCAACAGGGTTGGTGTATTTATTTCATATATATATATATATATATATATATATATATATATATATACCCCTATTTGAAACTAATTACACTCACCACCCCTCTCCTTTAGAAATTTTATAAAACATAGGGGTAGTTAGTGTTATATTTTTATAGAAAATAGAAACTATAGGGGTGGTCCGCGTAATTAGTTTCATAGTAGGGGTAGTTTCTGTAATAAGTGTAAAACATAGGGATAGTTAAAGTAATTTGCCCTATATATATATATATATATATATATATATATATATATATATATATATATATATATATATATATCCCCTAGCCTCCCCTAATGCCTTCTCGTCTCCTCCCTTCCTCTCCAAAGTCTTCCTCGGCGGACACTCTCGGCGTCCGGATCTCTTGAGCCTCACAACCTCCCGCGTCCCCCTCCCATTCCCGCATTCCCCCCTCCCTGTCCCGCGGTCGCCGGAAGCGTCAGCCGCCCAGGCGCCCCCCCTCCTGGGTATACGTCGTCGACCTCCCCGCTCTTCCCTCCCATCCATCCTAGGCTCCCCGCCACCCCGGAGCCTCCCTGCTTGGACAGTCGATCTCATCGCCTGCGCCTCGCGAGCCTCCCCGGCGTCCCCAGCCTCCGGCCGCAGGACGATCTCCCCCTCCTCCCCCTTCCCGAGGACCGCGCCCCCTCCCTCCGCTCCGATCAGCCCCTCCTCGGCGGAGAGGATCTCCGCGTCTCGGGCGGAGGAGCCCCTCGGGCGCCTCGCTCCTGTGGGAGGCGAGAGAGTCTCAGCCACCTTTTCCTTCCGCCCCTCCCTCTCTTGGTCGAACGCCCAGCTCGCCCTCGTCGGCCGTCCTCTCCCCAAGCTGGCGGAGAGGATGCGGTGGCCCCCCTCCCAGATCCTCCCCTCGTCGCCCTCACCAGCTCTCCCCGCCCCTGGGCTCGCCCCACCTTTGCGTTGGCCTCCCATAGGCGCCGACCGGCCCCTACCGGTCGTCCCCACCTCACTCGGCGGGCCTTCCAGCCTCCGGGCGGTCGCTCACCGGACAGAGCGGCGCTTTCCCCGGTTCACCCCTGGAGTGGCACGCGGTTCCAAGCAGCAGCGCGCCCCCCAATGTGTGGGTTCTCGTGCCCGCCTGCCACCTCGGGCACTCTGCACCTCGGTCAGCGTGCGTTGACCCGCTCACCTCTGGACCCTCTGCGCAGTCCATTCTTTGCCCAGATGCGCGTGTGGAGAAGGCGCAGGCCCCTCCTTGTGCAGTTGGTGTTTCTCAACTCAGCGCAATCCCCACCTTTGGGCCTTCTGCGCAGTCCATTCTTTGCCCAGATGCGCGCGTGGAGAAGGCGCAGGCCCCACCTTGCGCAGTTGGTGCTTCTCACCACAGTTCCACGCACTCCCTCTTTTTTCCTGCTGCACGCGTGGAGAAGGCGCAGGCACCCCCCCTTGCGCAGTTGGAGCTTCTCACCTCAGCGCAATCCCTCTGTCCTCTCTTAGCGCAGTGGGTGACCCCACGGTTCCCTCCCTTGTGCTTCCAGCTGTACCTCACCCCGCCCGTGGAGCGCAGGTGGCCCTAGCCTCCGCGCCATCCGCTGGGCTCTCCAGGCTTTCTCTTCCCCACCTCGCGGCGCAACCCGGGATGTCTCCCTCAGCTCCCCCCGGTACCTCCTCCCCCCGTCTCCTGGCGCAACTTGGGGTCCCCACACCCCGCCCTCCGGCCCATCCCGTATCTGCGCTCCCTGGGACTCTCGGCGTGTTGGCGCAGCCTGGTGTCACCCCGAGCGCAGTCCCAGCCCGGAGCCGTTCCCCCGGTTTGGCGCCCATTGCTCCCTCCCTCATCGCCCCTCCTGCGTCGGCGGCCGGGGCATCCTACGCCGAGGCCCTAAGGCCGGACCGGAGGCAGCGTTCTCCGTCATCGTCGGCCGAGATTCTTCTCCCGGACCTCGATTTCACGCCCCCTTCCGACGGCGACCCCATCCGGGTTCCTTTCGACTCCTCCGAGATCAAGTCCTTATCCTCCTCATTTTCCAAGTCGTTTATCCTCAAATTCGGCTCCGGATGCCCGAAAATCCCCATCGTCTCGGCAGCGGTCGCCGGGTGGGGACTTTCCGATGACTTTCGGGTAGCCCCAATCGACCCCAAACACATGCTCCTTCACCTATCCTCCGACTCGGACTTCGCGATTGCCCGGGCAAAGGGTACTGTCAGAATGGGTACTCAGATCGCGAAAGTGGTCAAATGGTCTCCAGACTTCAACCCCAAATTCGACTCAACAATCTTCTCCACCTGGATCACCCTCCCCAACCTCCCCCTGGTTTGCTTCCACGCAGCCGCCCTCAAATGCATCGCCAGCTCTTTCGGGACCCTGGTTGCCATCGCGGAAGAAACTCGCAACCTTTCCAAGTGCAACTACGCGAAGATATGCGTGGAGCTAGACCTCGCCAGCGACCCACCGAAACTCATAGAAATCGGGCTCGGAGACACTACCCACAGTCAGGAGCTGATTTATGACAACAACATCTTATTCTGCAAACACTGTCAGATGAGTGGCCATCAAATGCAGCACTGCTTCCGCGCTCATCCGGAACTAAAGAAGAAACTTCCGCGCACCCCTAGCGTGCCCACAGCTCAAAAAGACCCCGCCCCTACCATCCACAAACCGACCCCGGACCCCTCACTTCTGGTCGATGGTCAGGCCCTCCCCCACCCCCAGACGACTGCCAATACCAGTCGGGACATCGTCCCCTTCAACCCCTCCACCCTAGCACTCCACAATGCGTTCGAACTCCTCTCAGTCACCCCTTCTGATGAGCCACACAGAGAGCTTGCACTCCATAACTCTTTCGAACTCCTATTAGACACCCTTTCCGAAGAAGCACTCAGAGAGCTTAGCTTTCCCCATCCCATCACCTCCGTGCAACCAGATTCCCCTAAGATCAGCGACAACGCGATCGCGGATCACACCCAAATCACCCAAACTCAACAAGAGATCAACAATCCCCCCTCCCTCGAAGCCTCCCTCCCCTCTCCACCTCTAGATAAGCATTCTCATCAACCGGGGAAGATCGCGTCGGCTACCAGCCTTCAGCAGCCCGAGGCCATTCGGGCAGACGCAGAACCTCCTACTCCCGCAAAGGATGCTCAACCCTCCCACACACACATCTTAACAGGCAGATTCTGGCAGGCCAAGGAAGCAGGGTTTCTGGATCGTAGCAACCCCTTTTGTGCCCTGGAAGAGCAGGACGATGACCAAATCACCCACGCGGTCGCAGAAGGTAGCAGAGATCCAGACGGGCATATCAAGGAGTCAGGGAGCCACGGAGTCAGTAGCACCCAACCAAAAAAAAACAGACAAGAAAAGTAAAAACAAACAAAAGCAGACGACGGCAAGGACCACAAGGTCCACCTCGAAGCACAACCAATCCCACCCCCTTTCTCTATCTGATGCTTAACATCATCTCCTGGAATGTAAGAGGGCTCGGGAACAAATCGTCGATGAACAGAATTATCAGCCTCAAGAAGATTCACCGCATTGACCTCTTAATCATTATCGAACCTAAAATCCCTCATAAAAGACTTAAAGCCATTCAACTCAAACTAGGCTTCCCGCACGCTATCGCGCGCGGCAACGACATCTGGATTTTTCTCGCTCAAGATTTCCAATTCGGCACCATCCACGACTCTTCCCAGGCTCTCACTTACTGGGTAGAACACCCGGCTCTCAAGACCAGATCCGTCATCTTCGCTGTTCATGGCAGTTGCGACACCCCAGAGCGTAGACAGCTCTGGGCAGACCTCTTGAGGATTCATCCGCAGGGCATGCCGTGGCTTTGCATCGGTGATTTCAACACGGTGGCGTGCATAGAGGAGAAGTCCGGCGGGCGCCCCCCCCAAGCCAGCTATGGATGATTTCAACAATTTCACCTTCCACGGGAACCTTACCCCAATCCCCTTTATCGGCAGCACATTCACCTGGTACAACATGCAAGAATGCCACAGGCGACAGTACTCCCGACTAGATCGGGCCATGATCAACGACGGATGGTCCGACATAGGCCTGATCACCAACCTCTCCCACCTCAACTCCACCGAATCGGATCACTCCCCTCTTCTTGTCCAAATCAAAAGCAATAATGCAGGCAACAAGAAAGCTTTCCGCTTCCTCAACTTTTGGCGTCACCACCCGCATTTCCAAAACGTCGTTGCATCGGCTTGGAACTCCGTCTCCGACCCTGAACCCTTGATCCGGATGGCGTCTAAGCTCAAAGCCACTCGTAAAGCCCTATCTTCTTGGAGCAGAGAGGCTTACGGGGATATCTTCCAGGCCATCCGAGAGGCGGAGGACGACGTTACCCGCGCTGAGTCCTCTTTTGCCATTTCCAACTCCGCGGAGACCCGTTCATCCCTAAACCTCGCCAGAGCTCTGCTAAAATCCAGGTTGAGAGTGGAGAATGAATTCTGGAAGCAAAAAGCCAGATTGACCTGGGACACCGACGGCGACCGCAATTCCAAATTTTTCCATGCTTGCGTTAAGGGCCGCAGGAACAAATTAACATTACATCGGATTCTCGACGACAATGGCAACTTGATTGACGATCAGGCCGGGATTCAGGGCGCTGCCGTGACCTTCTTCTCTAGTCTATTCACCAAGGAGCGGGTCGCTAGGGACGAGACGCTATTGTCGGTCATACCCCCTCTCATTACCGATATTGACAATGAGAATCTGCTTGCAACCACTAATGAGGCGGAGGTCAAAGCTGCGGTCTGGTCCATTAGCGAGCAAAGTGCCCCGGGACCAGACGGGTTCAACGGAGTCTTCTTCAAAGCTTGCTGGGACATCATTAAAAACGACTTACTCGAAGCCACTAAGGCCTTTCTCCAAGGGGCTAGATACCCTACTGCTATCTCCTGCGCCAATATCATCCTTATTCCCAAAAAAGACAACCCGAAAACCTTCAAGGACTTTCGTCCGATAAGCCTATGCACCTTCACCAACAAGATAATTTCCAAGATCATCGCCAATCGGATGTCCGACCTCCTCCCCAAGATCATTTCCGAAGAACAAAGCGGGTTCGTCAAAGGGCACAATATTACTGAAAACATCCTTCTGGCGCAAGAGATGATCACGTGCATGAAGTTCCCGTCCAGGGGGGGAACGTTGCCATCAAACTTGATATGGAAAAAGCTTACGACCGACTGGACTGGCAATTCATGATATGGGTGTTCAGGGCCTTTGGCTTCTCCGAAACTTGGATTGACATCGTCTTCAGATCAATCAACAATGCGTGGTTCTCCACCGTAATTAACGGTCAGGCAGCAGGTTTCTTTCGCTCTACCCGCAGGGTTAGACAAGGAGACCCGCTATCCTCCACCATTTTTATTATTGTGGCTGAAGCTCTCAGCAGAAACCTCAACAGCATGCCTAGTAAGGCCGGCTTCAATCACTTCCACACCACCACCGGATGCCCCCTCATCACACACCTGGCATACGCGGACGATATCCTCATCTTCTCTTCTGGAGATTGCGGTTCGATAGAGGTTGTTTTGAGCACGATCGCCAGTTATGCTAACTGCTCGGGTCAGCGTGTCAACAATAACAAGAGCGTCATCTACACACATCACAAAGCTGACAGAACCCACTCCTCCTTGCTCGCCAACAAGACCTCTTTCAGAACGGCCTACCCCCCTTCATCTACCTCGGTTGCCCGCTGGTATACGGCAGGGCCAACGCTGGCATTTATGACCACCTTGCTGGTAAAATCCGTAAACTCATCACAGGTTGGCACAATGCTACCTTATCCCCGGGAGGTAAAATAATCCTCATCAAGCACGTTTTAACGTCCATTCCGATGTACACCCTGGCCGTTTGCTCCCCCCCTATGAAGGTGCTACACTCTCTGGAATCTCTCTTTGCCAAGTTCTTCTGGGGTCAAAGCGATAACAAGGACAAACATCACTGGACCGGTTGGGAATCGATGGCCAAACCCACTAGCAGTGGTGGACTGGGCTTCTGCAGACTCACCCACATCGTGGATGCATGCTCCTTAAAGCTTTGGTGGAAGTTGCGTACCGAGACCTCTTTATGGACAAAGTTCATGAGAGCTAGATACGCCAGATTCTCTCACCTGTCGGAGGCGAACACTAACAACAGATCCTCGTCTTCTTGGCGCTGCATCACTCGGGGACGCACCACCGCTGAACCGCTGATCCACCTTCAACTGGGGGACGGCTCCTCCCTGGCATGTCGGGAGCGGTGGTTAGGCGCAGAGATCATCCAGCCCAACATCCTTACGCCTCAGGGGTGCACCATTAGAGACCTATGGGAGGACTCTTCAGGTTGGAATTGGAGGAAGGTCAGTGATTGGCTAGGCCAGCAGGCGGCCAGCCGTCTCCTTACAGCGAACGTGCGGATTTCCAACACACCCGACACTTGGAGATGGTCCCCCAATCCCGGTGGGACTTTCAGTTTGGCGTCCGCCAGACGTATCGTCAGCGGGGGCGGGGTGTCGATCACGGTTTACGCCAATTATTGGCAGGCTTGCATCCCCATCAAATGGTCCATCCTCATCTGGCACGCTCTCCGTCGTAAGATTCCGACGGACGACAGCATCGGGGCATTGGGATTCAGCATTGCCTCTAAATGCCATTGCTGCGAGGAGCACAACTTGGAATCCGCCGAATACGTCCTTCTTTCGGGGGAATTGGCCACAAACATTTGGTCCAAGCTTCATCACAGGCTCCGCATGGGTCAACCGATCGGGGGCTTCTACGATCTCTTGGCCTCCTGGTCCCGTTCACACGGGCATCAGATCGTAGCAGCCGCCGGCATTTGGGTGCTCTGGAAAAATAGAAACAAATTTCGCTATGAAGGGCGCCAACTTCCCCCTACCCAGATTTACCAGGAAGTGATCAGACAATGCTTCAAAGTGAGGAGGCGTTGCTCTCACGTCTCCAACCAGTTCTGGGAGACCCTGGCCTAGGACGGTGCCTCCACCTCTCTCTTTTGCTGCGCGTGTGTTCGCGCCTTTTGCTTTCTGTTTTAGCTTTCTAGTTCAGGCCGCGTTTGCGCGCTTACTTGTATAGGCTTCGACATTTTGCGCCTATATTTTCAATAAAAGTCCTTTCTTATATATATATATATATATATATATATATATATATATATATATATATTTTATATATATATATATATTAGAATAGAGGTACATGTATAAATATTTTAGAGTATAGATAAAATACATATAACTAGGGTATATACATATACCTACATATATGTAAATCTCCTTATGTAGTGTAATCCTAGCCTTTGGATTATCCTCCATCAATCTACTCTGCCCATTCTTACATGACAACACACCCAAACACACAAAACCTAACTATATAAAACCTCCATTCCCTCACTATAGCACACAACCAACAGCCCCTCACTCCTTCCTCCCTCCTCCACTTTTCTCACACGAACACCACCTCCTTCCCTCTCCATCTACAACAGCCATCACAGCCCTCCTTCTTCTTCTTCTTATCTTCCTCTTAACCCTAGAAGACCCAAGTCCCTTCACTTATCTTCTCCACTTTTATCATCTTCCCACCCTTCCATTATGGCTGCTACTGTTGTTGGAAACTGCGCCTCCCCGTACGACCTCCTTGGTCGGTCGTCGCCATCGTATGGCAGCCCCGCCGCGAGTAACTCCGTACGGAGCCTGCTGCCATAGCATCGCACGGCCACGAGCTCCCACGAGTGCCATGCGTGCCCACGCATATAGCATGGGTGCAGCACAGCTGCTGTGTAGCCCATCTCCGACGGCCCACACGCGCGAGCGCAACTATGCCTCCGGCCTGCGTACGACAGCAACCTCCCCATGCCTCCAGCGAACACCAGCATCCCACCCCGAAACATTCCTGCTCTCTCTGGCGATCGTAGGAAGTCAATTTTGACTTCATAGTTGAAATCCCGTCGGGACGCACGATTTTGAAGTCAGAAATTATGTCTCGAGACAGCAACTTTGTGTATGTTTTTTTGTAAAATTCGACCGTTGGATCGTCGAACTCTTTGCTCTGTTGCAATCTTGGTATATAGCTCTACCTCCATCTAAATTTTCAGCCGTAAATTTGATCGTTTACTGTGTCAAAATTGGCCACCAAGTTGACCATTTAAATTGTATTATTTTTTATAGTTTTGTGGAGCCAACTTCGTGGATTTGTTTCTCTGCCATCGTAGCTCCATTTGACATGCCACCAGTTTTTATGCACAGCAGGTATAACCACCTTGTGCCTTAAAAAATTCAGTTTCGTAGGATGCCGTTTGTTTGATTAAAATCGACGTCAAAGTTGGCCTCTCGAAACTGTAATTTTCAACTTGTAAAATTCCAATTTTGGACCTAGGACTCCGGATTCCAATTCTGACGCCACCAGTGGACTCGTGGCATCGTGCTGGCAAGAATTGATATATAATTTGCTGAGTTTGGAGCAATATGGCCCCGACACACTTTCTCGTGCAAAATTGGGTTCCTTTATTCGAGTCAACGTGCTATTTTGAAATCGGCTCATTGGAATCCAATTTTGGATATACCGTTGGTTTCGTATCATCATTTTTGACTTGTTAACATATATTTTTTCTAGATTTAGAGGACTTTGGCTCCGGCACGCATTTTTGTGCAAACTGGCTCCCAACGTCCAGATCAACGGGTCATTTTGAGATTGAGTCATCGGAATCCTATTTCGGATATACCGTTGGGTTCGTATCGTCATTCGGGACTCGTTGACATATAATTTTCTAGGTTTAGTAGACTTGTATCCTGGCACGTTTTTTGGTACAAAATGGATCTAACGGCGGACATCGTTTTGAACAGAAATTACCGTTTTGCCCCCATGTCCAAATTAGACTTTTAGATAGGCCATTCTAGCAAATTTGACCATTCTGGACACGTTGGTGATATTTATTTCATCATCCGATGATGTCTGTAGATTTTTTGTTATGTGTCACCCTTAATTATAATTGATTCCTATTTATGTTCGTATTTCGGAATCCGTGCGTCGAAACTGAGATCGATCGATTCCAGTGATCTTAGATCGCTGAAATTGACTAGGTGACCATGTGGATCACCAAGATAAGATTGTTGACCTAACAGTTGATCATCTTATCTCGATTTGTGTGTCATAGGTTTCGTTGTACGAATAACGAGGTACAAACTTGATATTTGAATCTACCACTTATATTTGGCAATAATGAATATACAGACTATAGTGACCTAGTTCTAGGTGATATAATTAACAAGTGTCTTAGATAAAAAAATAGTAATAGGTGACCAGAAACGACCCAAGCTCCCTGGTGGGAGTTATTAGTCATACGTGTACTATAGTGTGTGATATATCCTTTTTTGTGATTTGGATTGATTGATATTTGCATGGAGTATGGTTCATTGGCTCATGGATAGTGGGATAGACTTTGGTACTGCAGTCTCAGCACAGATTGGACAAACATCAGGCAAGTGTACCTTGCCATCTTGTACTTTATTTTCAAAATATTTAGCTTTTAAAAACCTGCTTGATTATATTGTTGCAACAACTAGGACCGTGTACGGTACTTCGCATCCGAACCACATTCGGGTGCCGATGGACGTTGGCGCCATCAGGTATCGGTATTATATATTCATATTTTGTGTCACCGCGATAACTCATTACGGGGTACACTCTGACCCTAGGACTTGTTCATGTGATACTACATACTGACGGATTCCCGTACTTGATTACATCTTGCTATACAGAAGCCCTTGTTGATACTAGGACGATGACATGAGATTCTTATACTGTATTTAATATTATGACTCGATGTCCTAGCTAGAGGTTCTGACCGAGCGCCTCGTGGATACGATTCGTGAAGTCACATGGGCGGAGAGAAACATACACCGTGCGCTTGGGGTTCTTTCCCACATTGTTACCGTTGCCTCTTATCCAGAGCCTCGGATATTCGTAGTTACCACAGTTCCTTATCGGAACTACGGATTTTTTATAGTTACCGGAGTTCCGTATCAGATCTCCATATTACACCGTGATAGCCCGCGTATTCGAGTGATGTCTCTTAAATTGCATTTCATTCTTGTTGGTTATGTTAGATTCACCCACTTTATCGGTCTTACTATACATGTCGTACACTTAGCCTGTATATTGTGTACCTTGTTGCATCCCCCTGAGGACCTGGTTTCCTTCTAGGTTGGCTGAGTAGGTTATTTGAGCGCCATGCTGAATTGTTGATGGTATTCATTTTATTACAGGTATTCAATCTTCAGAGTTATATATGTCATTTACTGTTATTTGTATCTGCTTAGTAGCCTAGTGTTTATAGACTCATATTATTCTTTCGAGTCCATTCGGGCAAGTATGATTATTGGGCTACAGACTACTATTCATATTTTCTTTTTTCTTATGTTTTTGTTACTTGGATTTAGATATAGAGTTGATGTAGTGATAGTTACACCATTTCGAACAGCTTATACGTATTCTAATCGGACTAGAGTCTTATTGAATACATAGCTGACCTATGCCATGTGGCTCGGTCCCGCGTATTTTAGGACTGGGGCATGACACTAGTGATCTCTCCAGGTGTATGTGTTCATGACTTTCTGCAGGAGTTCCAGCCAAGATCATGATCTTCTCTCTCTATCGAAGATGACTTTCTCTTTGATCATCCTTTGCTGCTTGTATTCTTTATTTTGTTATTTCCTTCTTTATAAGTTTAATGCTTGGAAGTGGATTTGTCTCCTCCAGGCAACTTGTTCAATGACTTCCATAGTTGACTAATGAAATCTTTATTTCTTTATTTTTGTATAGATGAGATTAGTGTAAACCCCCTAAATTTTCACTATGATTGTTTTAAAATTAATTGATTTTGGTATTGATTTTTATTTTTGGTATTTGTGTACGTCGAGTATGAATACGTACATTCTAGGTATGTTTTTTTTATATAAAGTTTTATTATAGATTTTCTCCATATAGAAAATAAGTATACTTTTCATAAATAGTATAAGGTAAATATTTTTATTTACTTAAAGTTGTAAAATACGTCGCATCATAATTTAGCAAACTTTATTTATTTATTTATTTATTTAAAAAAGGCTATTTTATTTATTGAAAAAGTATACAGTAATAATTTAGAAAAAATAACGTTTGATGTAAATATTCTATTTGCATGTGAGGTACATGAAATTTAATTCATGTATGTATTTTGATTTTCAAAATTCATTATTATTATTATTTTATTTACAAAGAGAAAATTTGGAATTTGTTTGATTTATTTTTAATTAATTATGGGGATTTAAATTTGGGATCGATTTTATTTTAAATAGTTTTAAAGAGGAAATTATCTAGATTTAAATTGGATTTGGATTTGGTTGTTTTTGTTTTAAATCGAATTAAATTAAATGGTGAATTATCTAATGGGAAATTTTTTTCTACTCCTTATCCAACTAGGAGTTTCCACCCTTATATATAGGGGAGCCTCCCTATGCTTTTCCTCTACTAATTGTTATCCACAAATATTTTACCACAGCATGTGTGCGTGCACCGTGTCGATGTCCACTTTTCTTGTGTCAGCCGTGATGGCCTCCACTACAAGAAAATGCATTTTCAACAACAAAAGCAGTTAGATTTATGTCGCCAAAGAGTTTCTGCGACATATTTGGCTATGTTGCACACATGTCGCTGTAGCCTTGTCTGGGAAAGACTTTTGGCGACATGAAATCAACTATGTTGTAGAATATAATACCTTTTGGCGACATAACATATTTCATATTCTAAAAACCTTTGGCGACATGTGTCATGTGTGTTGCAGAAAGGTGATACATTGGCAACATAACACATGTCGCCAAAAGCCTAATTTATTTATTTTAGTTATTATAGAAAATAATTTCTGCTACACAATTTGATGTCGCGAAAGCTAATGTAGCCAAATATAATTACACTTCTGGCTACACAATTTGATGTCGCAAAAGCTAATGTAGCCAAATATAAATACGCTTTATGCTGCACATTTTGATTCACAAAAGCTAATTTATATTTTTTACATTAATTTTTATTTTTGCTTATATTTTCCAAGATAAATTTAAAAAAATTATTTTCGAAATAACTTTAAAACATTAAAAAATTGTTCAAAGAACTTGAGAACAAAGAGCGACAAGTTACGTGAACAAAACATGAATCCAATATAATGTCTTTAAACATCTCTTTACAAAATAATTCATAATGCAATATTTTAACCACTTCAAGTAGCCCATATAGTAAAAAAAATAATGTATTTCACAAACGTACTGTATTCAAATTAAACAACTATAATGTAGACATAACACATGAATATTTGATTGACTTCCCAAAAAATTAGACTAGCTACAATAGATCTCATGATATGAATGTCTTCTCCCAAAATTAGCTTTTGTCAATGTGTCTATTTGATCCTACAAACAAAAAAACTTGTAAGTAAAACAAATATATATATATATATATATATATATATATATATATATATATATATATATATATTTTTGGAACTAGGTAATTGTTTCTGGAATCGCTCCCACTGGGATTCGAACTCCTGACCACTCGGGCCGCATGCATCTCTCTTAACCACTAGGCTAGAGGTCATTTGCGTATATATATATATATATATATATATATATATATATATATATATATATATATACTAAAAGAATTATGGGTTTATGAACTATATATGCAAAAAATATCTACACACACACACATATATATTATCACGTATATCCAGTGCAGGTTTAAGGGACTTACATGCAAAATTAAATGCAGCAACTCTTCCAAAATTGAATTAATAGCAGCAAACTACTAAAAACAAGAGCAAAAAGATAATTAGACGAGCAAGAGATGAGCTGTAGTATGTATAAGCAAATAAAAACACATGACCACATAACATATAGCACTGTATATTAAGCTATCATTACCAACAATCAGTAGCTAATGTAAAAAAAATGACCACAAGAGCAATATATAAAATAGTACTGCATATCATAAAAAAAGTTGAAGTTTCCGGACAGCCTAAGTATGATACAATCTACTTTACTACAAGTCCTTGGTTCCTTGCAATCAGTGAAGTCTCTAGTCATCATAATGCTTTTTTAGGATCATCATCTTTGCAACAATAACATATACAATCTACTTTAGTACAGCCATAAATTCAAGTTTGTTTTGGTATAGAGACTCTAGACGGTCCAAAGCCTAGAAATTCATCCTTATTGCCACAATTCATGTTTCATTTTGGTATAAATCTGGATCAACCCAAGGTTACAAAAATAATTACAACCAATATATATCAGATGCTTCAGCCTTTCAAATTCATTTGGTTACGATGGATCCAAAACTTAATTATTGTTAAAGCTTGGATGGAAATAATGAGCTTTATGATTGGTAATTATATTGTAAAGAAGTGTCTAAAACTGATCAGAACTTGTAAATTTTCAACATCATCCAAACAGAGCTGTTCTCATATCAGGATGGGCCAACTATGAAGCACGAGAGCTCTATAAGAAAAGTGATGAAATTTTATACACAATTGTCAACTCGACATCAAACCATTGTACTGGTGTCAAATTCATGTCCATATTGGTAGGAGTAAGATAGAGCCATACGATAAACCTATATGGTTTGTTGTCAGGTAGAAACCTAGCTTTTTGTCATGTTGTATAAGCTCATGGAACGAAAGAGAACCCTCTATCCCTCTAAACTATGCAAGTGTCAAGTCCTAAACTTCAATTATTATTGGAATAAAATCAACAAACAACTACATTCATGGTACTTTTCAAAGGAATGGCATTGCCAATTTGGCTAATCACACAGGAGAAGCCTAGGATCGAACTTGTCAAATGTTAGTCCCGGGGGCTTGATCAAAGATGAAAACTAATGCAATCGAGATCTGAGATGTCACACAAAACTTTGTGATGATCAAACTCAAGATCTACGAATAAAACTAAATAGCCAAATTACAATATGAAGGAGAAAAATAGCAAAGAGAAGATCTCTTGTTCTTCCTTGCAAACGTGTTGCAATTGGGACAGAACAAGTTACAATAATCTAGAGAGATGAGAAGAAGAACAATGCTGGGGTGTCAAAACACCGTTGCTCAAAGCAAGATTCGCCCCACACGATCTGCTTCCAGGAACCAGCAAGTTTGAAGAACTTGTGGAACGCTCGATGTCACCTCTGTTCTGACTCCTCGGATGGACTTGCAATGGCGGCAGCAACTCTCTCTCTCTCTTTCTCCTTTTCTGACTTATATTTTCGTGGTACTCACAAAGGAGGCCAGAAGAGAGTATTTATAGAGAGAGGGGGAAAACCCTAGCCGCCTCATCAGTTATGGAAATATTGAATCAAATCACAAAAAAGATAGCAACGAATTAATTCTAATCCCACAAAGATAGGAACTGAATTAATTCAAATCCCACAAATATAGTAACGAAATTAATTCAAATCCCACAAAGATAGGATCTGAATTAATCGCATTGATTCACCCTTTCCATAACCGATTTGAAATCTGCACAGTCAGCATAGCCCTCCATGCGGCAGCAGCAGCAGCAGCCTGGCCGCATGGACCGCTTGGGCCGCATGTGTCGCATGAGCCGCATGGACCGCATGAACCGCATGAGCCGCATGAGCCGCATGAGCCGCATGAGCCGCATGAGCCGCATGGACCGCATGGACCGCATGAGCCGCATGAGCCGTATGACCGCATGAACCGCATGGCCGCATGGCCGCATGAGCCGCATGAGCCGCATGGACCGCATGGACCGCATGAGCCGTATGAGCCGCATGGACCGCATGAGCCGCATGAGCCGCATGACCGCATGAACCGCATGGCCGCATGGCCGCATGGCCGCATGACCGCATGAGCCGCATAAAGACCGCATGACTGCTGATGTGCTAAGTGCAAAGTGCGCCAACAAAACGCCACGCCTCATGAGCCCATGAGCCCGAGTCCGAGTCCGAGTCCGAGTCCGAGTCGCTAAGCCCCTTTGGGGCTTAGCTCCAAGTGGAATTAATCCAAGAGAATGACAAAAGCATTAATGCTTAATCCTTGGAGCCTTATTCTTACCTCCTAGTAAAATCACCCACATGGTTCCCTCCTTAGGGTCACCACCCCATGTGCATCTCTCAACAACACACCCAAGTATATATGTTGAGATAACTCATGGTGCATTTCCGATGTGGGACTAAAATTTACAAGGCATGTTGAGAGCAAGCTCTCTTCATGTAAAGAAAGCACCAAAGAAAGCACCAACAATCCCCCACATATCACAACATATATATGTGTCCAGGGTTGAGCGTTCCCCACAGTAACTGTCCATTTTGCATTAGGATAGATGTCGCTGACGACTTGAATCTTCCCGCATGGGTTAAATAACAATGTGATACAAGAATGGACTACGCCTTGAATTCTGCACCACAATTGTAATTCTTCCCACTCACAAAGTGTAGTTACGTGTGCTTCTGGCTGCACATTAAAGGCCCTGTGCCAGCCTGGTTTCAGTGTATAATTTTGGGCGTCTACAAGTTTACCCTCAAGAGACGGCCTGATATCTCTTTCCATACACTATAGGTGAGTTCTTTATTAAAGAGATATGGCATGAAGCCTTGCGCTTCCTTGCGGTGCTACGCCGCTATGACATGGCCTGAAGCCGAGGCATTACCCCTACTTGGGAACCTCATCGTAGTGTCATACTACTGTAGCATGAGGTCACAAGCCTCTTTGTAGTGCCAAACTACCCAGCATGAAGCCTAAGGCTTCCTTGCGGTGTTACGCCGTAACGACATGGCTTGCAATGCCGAGGCTTTACCCCTACCTGGGTACCTCATCGTGGTGTCGTACCACTGTAACATGGGGCCATCCTCCCCTTTGTAGTGCTGTCTACAACTCTTTAATTACGTCATACAGCATTAGGCTACCTGCCTATTTGCGGTGTTACGCCGCTATGACTTGGCTTGCAAAGCCGAGGCATTACCCCTACATGGGAACCTCATGGTGGAGTCATTCCACTGTAGCATGGAGTTTCACTCCTTGTAGTGCTGCTCTACCGTGCTTTCTGTAAAGCACACCAGACATTCACTCTGCCTGAGAACTCATTAAGGCGTTTAAGCCAACCTTCCACAGGATTTATTTTTCCGTAGAAAAATACATAGTAGACAACAGTGGTTATGGGTCCGTATCCCTTCCATGTTCCAGAGAACAAGTACCCACTGTTACCTGATAGTTTTCCAGTCAGTGATCCTCCTTTGAACCAAAAGTTAGATGCCTAGTAGATTTCTCTTTGAACTAATAGCATAAAACTTTATGGTAGGATTACAAAGACACACTATCAGAATGCCTTCAAGCCCATTCTACAAGCTGTGTCATCGACCAACTGGCGCTTGAGGCCCTTTGTGAACGGATCTGCCAGGTTCTCCTGACTCCGAACATCAACCACTGCAATTACACCTCTTTTGATAAGATCGTGTACTGCCCTGTGCTTCAACCGCACAGTCCTCTTCTTCCCGTTGAAGAGGTCATTTGATGCCACCGCCGCAGTCGCCTGGTTGTCACAGTATATCGGTATCGCCGGTATCTGAGCCCCAACCACTGGAAGATCATACATGAGCTCCCGAAGCCATTCTGCTTCATCTGCTGCAGTTTCAAGTGCATAGAATTCAGATTCCATGGAGGAACGAGAGAGTATAGTCTGCTTCTTCGACTTCCACGATATAGCAGCTCCACCCAAGGAAAAGACATATCCACCTGTGGATCTCTCGCTTTCCACCTCTGAACACCAGCTAGCATCACTGAAGCCTTCCACTACTGTCGGATACCCGTTGTAGTGCAGTGCATATGTCTGAGTCTTCTTGAGATATCTCATTACTCGCTTCACAGCTTTCCAGTGCTCAACCCCTGGGTTGCTTGTGAACCGACTCAGCATTCCCACGGCGAAAGCTATGTCAGGCCTTGTGGCAGTAGTTGCGTACATCAAACTTCCGATAACGCTAGAATACTCCAGCTGCCTGACGCTTTCCCTCGAGTTTGGCTTCAGCTTCTGATCACACCTGTATGGCGTATCGATCCCTGGAAGATCCTTATACCCATAGCGTGTGAGCATCTTCTCAATATAGTGAGATTGTGACAGTGCTACTCCAGTGTCTGTCCGGATGATCTTTATGCCCAAGATGACATCTGCATCCCCCAAGTCCTTCATACTGAACTTGGTTGAGAGGAACTTCTTTGTCTCTGTGACACAGCCTATATCCGTACCTAGGATTAGCATGTTGTCCACGTACAGACAAACGATGACTCCTCTTCCATCAGCGAACTTTGTGTAAACACATTTGTCCGTCTCGCTGACTCTGTAGCCGTTTGACCTAATAACTTTGTCAAACTTCTCATGCCACATCTTGGGAGCTTGCTTCAAACCATATAATGATTTCACCAACTTGCAGACTTTGTCTTCAAGACCTTTGACGACAAATCCATCTGGCTGTTGCATGTAAATCTCTTCGGTCAGCTCCCCATTCAGGAACGCTGTCTTTACATCCATCTGATGTATCTCCAACTTATGTATAGCTGCTAGAGCGATTAACATCCTGATGGTGGTCATCCGGGCTACTGGAGCGTACGTGTCGAAGTAGTCTATCCCCTGTTTCTGAGAAAATCCCTTGGCTACCAGCCTGGCCTTGAACTTGTCAATAGTTTCATCTGCCTTCATCTTCTTCTTGAAGATCCATTTACATCCGATGGGCTTTTCTCCTTCAGGTAGATCTACCAACACCCATGTGTTATTGGAGGTGATAGAGTCAAACTCGTCATTCACTGCCTCCTTCCAGAAGATAGCATCTCTGGTCTTCATCGCCTCATCATAGGTAAGCGGATCTGCTTCCACATGATAGGTGACAAAGTCATCTCCGAAATCTTTCAGTCTTCTCGCTCGCTTAGCTGACGGCTCGGCGAGTTCTGGTACAAGAGTTGTTTCATCAACAACAGCTTCTTCTTGGACTACTGGCTCGTATGAGATTTCAGTCTCATTAGTACCTACATCATTTTCCGGAATGTCCGAAAGAATAATGTTTTTGTCTTTTGCGAACTTGTCTTCAAAGTATTCAGCATCGCGAGATTCAATGATATGATTTGATTCAATATCAAGAAATCTCCGAGCATCACTCTTCTCGGCATACCCCAAGAAGATAGCCTTCGTAGTCCTTGTCCCCAGCTTCTGAATCTTCAGATCTGGAAGCTTCACATACGCCAGACACCCCCACACTCGAATGACATTCAAGTTGGGTCTGACTTTGAACCAGAGTTCATGAGGAGTTACGTCCGAAGTTGCATATGGCACTCTATTCAGAATAAAAGTGGCCGTTAATGCAGCTTCTCCCCAGTAGCATTTTGGAAGACCTGCAGTGAGCAGCATAGAATTCATCATTTCTGTTAATGTCCGGTTCTTCCTCTCTGCTACTCCGTTGGATTGAGGAGAATATGGAGCAGTAGTCTCGCATATGATTCCATGTTCTTTACAGAACGATGCGAATTCATGAGACCTATACTCCCCACCTCGATCACTTCTCAGCCTCTTGAGTTGTTGTCCAGTCTGCCGTTCAGCCTCGGCCCTGAACTCTCTGAACTTCTCGAAAGCTTCGTCTTTGGACTTGAGCAAGTAGACGAACGCGTATTTTGAGAAGTCGTCGATGAAGGTTATGAAATACTTCATCCCGGCCTTCGTGGAGAAATGTTTGAAGTCACAGATATCGGAGTGCACCAACTCCAGAAGATCTGTGCTTCGATTGACCCGATGAAAGGGTTTCCTTGTGATCTTCGTCTGAGCACACACTTCACACTTCTCCACCTTACCCCCACATTTGGAGATAAGTCCTAGACTAGACATTTTGTTGATTCTTTTACTATGAACATGTCCTAGTCTATTATGCCACAACTGCATTAATGTTATCAAACTGGTTGACAAGCTGAATTTTAAACATTCCTTCGGTTTGATAAGCCTTCCCGAAGTATGTTCCTTTCTTGGACATAACCATCTGACCAGCGTTGATGTCCATCCTCAAGCCTGCGTTGCAGAACAGGCTCCCAGAGATTAGGTTCTTGCCAATCGCAGGAACATGCTTCACTCCTTGAAGCGTCAGAGTGTTCCCAGAAGTGAGTTTCAGCTCCACAGTCCCAATCCCCAGTACTTCAGCTTGGGCCTGGTTCGCCATGACAACTTTCTCAGATGTCGGCTGGTACGTGACGAACCATTCCTTGCCTGAACAGACATGGCAAGTCGCACCAGTGTCTATCCACCAGTCAGAGTCAACCCCCACAGTTGTGACCTGTCCGATCATAGCAACAACGTTAGAAACCAATGAAACCTTATTAGGCTCACCTTTCTCTGATTGTTTAGGCTTAGATCTGCATTCACTCTTGTAGTGGCCTTTCTTGCCACAATTATAACAAGTCACGTAGGACTTAGTCTTCTGTTGCTTGAAAGAAGGACCCTTCACTTTTAGATTAGCGAAGTCCTTCTTCTTGGGATGAGAAGCCGCCTGCTTCCCCTTGGAATCTCTCGTCTGCACAAGATTGGCTTTAGCCAACTGTTTGGACAGAGTGTCCACCTTCTGTTGAGAACGCATCTCGTCCTCAACATGGATCTCTTGAAGTAGATCTCCCAAGCTAATGTCTAGCTTCTTTCTGTGCATCCTTGCATAGAAGGTACTCCATCCAGCAGGAAGTTTTGAGACGATCCCTCCGACGACAAACTTGTCGGGAAGGGGCATCTCTTCGTCTTCCAGTTTCTGACGCAGCTTCAGAAATTCCTTCACCTGTGGCAGCATGGACTTTTCGTCCTCAAAGAGCAATTTGTGATATTTTTCAACCACAAATATTTTGCTCCTGTTCTTATCTTCTTCATACAGATTTTCCACAGACTCCCATATGTCTCTGGCAAGTTCCTTCTTTGAGTAGGATTCTGCCAGAGAGTCCTCCATAGCATTCAGGATGAGAAGCTTGCAGATGCTATTTTCCCTTCTCCACTTGGCCTGGAGTTTGGTAGCCGCGTTGATGGCGGCAGTAGATCCAGTGTCTGGAACAGAGGGTTCTTCCTCCAACAGAACATGATCAACGTCTTTCAGTTGAAGAGTTAGGTACACCTTTCTCTTCCAGACTTGATAGTGCTCTCCATCGAACTTTTCCAACTTGCAGAAGTCCGATTGGAGGAGCGAAGCATTAATGTTTTCCATCTATACGGATCTTGCTTTGAGATTGTTAGTCCCGGGGGCTTGATCAAAGATGAAAACTAATGCAATCGAGATCTGAGATATCACACAAAACTTTGTGATGATCAAACTCAAGATCTACGAATAAAACTAAATAGCCAAATTACAATATGAAAGAGAAAAATAGCAAAGAGAAGATCTCTTGTTCTTCCTTGCAAACGTGTTGTAATTGGGACAGAACAAGTTACAATAATCTAGAGAGATGAGAAGAAGAACAATGCTGGGGTGTCAAAACACCGTTGCTCAAAGCAAGATTCGCCCCACACAATCTGCTTCCAGGAACCAGCAAGTTTGAAGAACTTGTGGAACGCTCGATGTCACCTCTGTTCTGACTCCTCGGATGGATTTGCAATGGCGGCAGCAACTCTCTCTCTCTTTCTCCTTTTCTGACTTATATTTTCGTGGTACTCACAAAGGAGGCCAGAAGAGAGTATTTATAGAGAGAGGGGGGAAACCCTAGCCGCCTCATCAGTTATGGAAATATTGAATCAAATCACAAAAAAGATAGCAACGAATTAATTCTAATCCCACAAAGATAGGAACTGAATTAATTCAAATCCCACAAATATAGTAACGAAATTAATTCAAATCCCACAAAGATAGGATCTGAATTAATCGTATTGATTCACCCTTTCCATAACCGATTTGAAATCTGCACAGTCAGCGTAGCCCTCCATACGGCAGCAGCAGCAGCAGCCTGGCCGCATGGACCGCTTGGGCCGCATGTGTCGCATGAGCCGCATGGACCGCATGAACCGCATGAGCCGCATGAGCCGCATGACCGCATGAACCGCATGGCCGCATGGCCGCATGAGCCGCATGAGCCGCATGGACCGCATGGACCGCATGAGCGGCATGAGCCGCATGGACCGCATGAGCCGCATGAGCCGCATGACCGCATGAACCGCATGGCCGCATGGCCGCATGGCCGCATGGCCGCATAAGCCGCATAAAGACCGCATGACTGCTGACGTGCTAAGTACAAAGTGCGCCAACAAAACGCCACGCCTCATGAGCCCATGAGCCCGAGTCCGAGTCCGAGTCCGAGTCGCTAAGCCCCTTTGGGACTTAGCTCCAAGTGGAATTAATCCAAGAGAATGACAAAAGCATTAATGCTTAATCCTTGGAGCCTTATTCTTACCTTATAGTAAAATCACCCACATGGTTCCCTCCTTAGGGTCACCACCCCATGTGCATCTCTCAACAACACACCCAAGTATATATGTTGAGATAACTCATGGTGCATTTCCGATGTGGGACTAAAATTTACAAGGCATGTTGAGAGCAAGCTCTCTTCATGTAAAGAAAGCACCAACATCAAATACCCATGACTGTGTTGTGTTATTATGGAGACAAAACATAAAAGGGTAACCAAAACTGTAGTGAGACTGGCTAGTTAATGTGAAGACAGTTTCGTACCAAATAATGCCTCAAAGCACAATCAGCTCCAGCAATTCTCATAGCCATATGTTTTATTTTTCCAGTTGTTGATCCCTTAACATGGTATTAAGAGTTGGCAATGCCATTTCCCTATTATGCTTACCCCCCCCCTACCGCCACCCACCCACCCCGTGGGGGGGGGGGGGCTTGCAGCAGACAACAATTTCTGACATTCAAGGATAGAGAGCCCCCTAAAACTGATTACCTAAAGCATCAACAAGAAAGTCTTTATCTCAAACTTGGGGACGTTTGATATATGGATCTCCTAAAATGCAGATATTTTGAGATTTCTCCACTTCATAAATTATTTCCAAAACCAAAGCCAAGGAAGTATTACTAATATTAGTCTCATATATGACAATTGGTGTCTAATGGAATCCTGATGCTATAATATGAATCTTCTGTAGGATATATTAGATTAAGCAGATCATTTACCTCATTTGGATCAAGTAATGATGTTTCCCATAGCAATCCAGTCATTCCTCTCATTCTACCAATCACCTATCAAAAGACGACAGGGGATCAACTATAACTTTTACATAGAATTATGCATAGTATGCCAGCTAATTTCTATAACTTTTAACCACTTCAGATAGGCATAAGGAGAAAAATTGAACTGAACATACCATATCAAGGGTGGTGTTACCAAATTGAGCTTCTCCATGTTCTGATTTCAATTTCTTCAAGCGCTCCTGTTTGAGATAGTAGCATTAAAAGAGAAAGGTTCAATTGATCAAGGGCATCACAAAGACGAGGAACATCCATCTGTTAGCACTTTCTCCAATACATCAAGAAATGTCAAAACAAAACCACCTTTCAATAATGTAAGTAACGTACCGAAAGGGAACTCTAGATGGATAGATGAACCTAATGTGAACCCAGTATGAAGATAAAAATAACATGCAATAGACATCGGAATAAAGATAGCACTAACTCAATGATAGTCGCAAGTCTATAGTCACAGGAATCACAATATTTGCAATTGGATAACATGAATCAAGGGTTATACGAGAAGACATGGGATACTACATACATATATAGACCATTTGATGTTGCCATCATGGCCACTCGCGCTTGAAGCTAGTTTTTGCGTCTTTTTTGCTGCCACTATTTTATTATGTGATTTGACAAGTTATAAGAAAATATGATAGTTTAAGAAAACCAAATCAAAGTAATAAATATGTCACAGTTCTCGACTTTTGTTAGATTATATTTGTAACTAATGTAATATGGCCCATAAAGCCCACTCGTGTAGACACTATATATACTGTAAACAGTCCCATCAATAAGAACAAGACATTATTATTTCCTACATGGTATCAGAGCCTCCCGAAAAACCCTAGCCGCCATCTCCCGAAAAACCCTAGCCGCCATCTCCCTTCCCCTCCCGGCTCCGACTGAGCCATCCGCTCGGCTGACTGATCCGTCCGATCCGGTGCTTGTCTGCGCCCGACCGTGCCTGCGCCTGACCGCGCCCGACCGCGCCCGCACCTGCCCGCGCCGACCGCGCCCGCACCTGACCATGCCCGACCGCGCCCGACAGCGACCGATTCGTCGCTCCGCGCCCGCACCCACCGCGCCCGACAGCGACCCCTACGCGCCCGATCCGGCGCACCGACCGCGGCAACTTCGCCGTGAACCCCGTCCATCAGCGGCCGATTCGCCGCTCGTTCGGTCGATCCGTCGGAGTTGTACAAAATTTTGTACACCCGACATCGCCGTGAACCCTGTCCAGCAGCGACCGATTAGTCGCCGACCCCGTCCATCAGCGGCCGATTCGCCGCTCATTCGGTCGATCCGTCGGAGTTGTACAAAATTTTGTACATCCGACATCCGCGATGGCTGATGATGCTGCGTCCAGCTACTCCATCGCGACTGGAGGTGGCGGTACATATAACCCCAATTATCCTAATTCGAAGGATCCATATTTTCTGAGTTCTGCTGATCAACCAGGAAATATCATTACTCCTATTGTTTTCCGTGGACCGAACTATGCTGAGTGGTCTCGGTCGATACGTCTCTCCCTGATCTCTAGGAGAAAGATCACTTTTCTGGAAGGTACTGAAATCAAACCTGTTAATGATGCTAGTAAATTGCTTGATTGGAGATGTGTGCAAGCGCTATTGGTTCAATGGGTTCTTAATACCATTGATCGTCTCTGAAAAAATCTTTGCCGTACTTTGAGGAGATTTATCCATTGTGGAACTTGTTGGAGAAAAGATTTGTTGTTAGCAATGGCACTCGGAAGCAACAAATTAAGGTGGCTTTGGCTGAGTGTAAACAAATGGTTCCGATGTCTGTGGAAACCTACTTTGGAAATCTGCAGTCTTTGTGGGATGAACAAGCTGCTTATTTTCCATTGCCTACTTGTACCTGTAGTGAACTTGCTGCAAAGCTACAGGCTATGAGGGATGAAGACCACTTTCAGAACTTTATGTATGGGTTGAATACTGAGTTGTATGGTCATACCCGATCTAATCTTCTAGCTCAGGATCCTTAGCCAAGTTTAGATCGGACATACCAGGCAGTCCGTGAGGAGGAGGATATACGAAAATCTCAGGTCCAATCCGCTGCTGAGGAGGTATTGGCGCTGACTATCAAGACTTCACCTCGTATTTCTACTACTTCTAATAGTAGAACCTCAGATTCCAGGGACAAATCAGGTATGATCTGTACTCATTGCAAGAAAATAGGTCATGATGTTGCAACTTGCTTTGCCAAGATTGGCTATCCAGAGTGGTGGGAGACTCGTCCTCGGCGTGATGGCGAACGTGGTGCTGGCGGTGGCAGAGGCCCGGCACCACAGCAGAGACGTGATGGGGGACGCGGTACTGGTGGCGCAGGGGTTGTTCATCATGTCGCCGCTGCTGGTCATGGTGTCCCTGCTGGTCTTGCTGGGAGTTTGGCAAATATGATGCATGGAGGGTATCCTTCACCACTCTCAGGTGACAATGGCAGAAACTGATGAGCTTGCTGGGTAACGACAATCCTTCCAACCCTGGTTCTTCAAACTCTGATCGTCTGATGGGTAAGAATTCTTCTGTCACTTGGATATTCGATACTGGGGCTACTCTTCATGCGACAGGTTCTGGTGACTGTTTAGTTGATTGCTTTGAGGGCCCTGTCTGTCCTGTGGTTTTGCCTGATAGGAGTACTATTGAGGCTGTTCTGAGAGGCAAAGTATTTTTGACTACTTCATTGGTGTTGACGGATGTTCTTTATGTTCCGACATTAACTCGCAATTTGATCTCTGTCTCACAATTGATTGGTGCCAAAAATTGTGATATATTATTTACTCTTGATTTGTGTTTTGTTCAGGACCGAAGTACGAGGATGGTGATTGGAGCAGGTGAACAAAGGGGTGGACTTTACTTCTTGGGGGAGGTTCCAGCTTCTTTGGCTTCGGTGATCCTGGCATGCAGAGAAAGTGATTCCGAGGTTTGGCATAGTAGACTGGGGCATCCTTCAGATAAAGTAATGCAGACTTTACCTTTTCTCTCTGGTAGTAGTGTGTTTTCTCATAAGGCTTGTGATATTTGTCATCAAGCTAAACAGACTCATGATGCCTTTCCTGATAGTAGTAGTCGTGCTTTGAGATGCTTTGAACTTATACACTGTGATCTGTGGGGACCATATCGTGTTCCGTCATCTAATGGGACGCGATATTTTTTGACTTTGGTAGATGATTTTTCTAGAGATGTTTGGGTTATTTTATTGAAGGATAAATGTGCTGTTTATTCTATATTTCTTAAATTCATTGCTATGGTGAAGCGTCAGTTTGGGGCTGATATACGTCGTGTGCGGAGTGACAATAGCACTGAATTTAATTATTTACGAGATTATTTTTCATCTCAAGGTATATTGTTCCAAACATCCTGTGTTGGGACACCTCAACAGAATGGAAGGGTGGAAAGAAAACATCGACATATTTTAAATGTAGCCAGGGCATTATGATTTCAGGGTTCTCTTTCCGTAGATTTTTGGGAGGAATGTGTTCTGGGTGCATGTTATTTGATAAATAGAACACCTTATAGTATTTTGCATTTTAAGTCTCCTTATGAAATTTTATATGGTTCGGCTCCTTCGTATGATCATCTACGTATTTTTGGGTGTCTGTGCTATGCGTATGATTTGAAATCCTGACATGATAAATTTGCTAGCAGAAGTAGAAAATGTATCTTTGTTGGGTATCCACTCGAGAAAAAGGGATGGAAACTGTATGATTTGGAGACTGGTGAATTTTTTATGTCCCGCGATATCATATTTTATGAAAAAGAATTTCCTGGGTGTGGCTATGCTAGCGAGATATCTTCTGCGATACGCCATACATCTGTTGAGGTACCGAGAGACGATATAGAGGTTTTTAGGATGGTGCCGGCTACGGTTGTTGAGGCCGGAGTGGTTGCTGGCGGCTCGGCACCGAGTGACGAGATTACACAGGTAGCTACAGAAGTATTGACAGGAGAGTCCGCTGGGGGTGATGTGGATACTACTGATGATACAGGGGATACAGTGTTGCCAAAGGTGCCCGACGATGTAGTATTGGAAAGAGGAATGAGAACGAAATCACAGCCAGTACGATTACAAGATTTTGTGACGAATGCTGTTCGAAGTAAAAGTCCTCCCCTTCACCACAGTTCATCTGTTCCCATCACTTCCTCAGGTACTTCGTATCCTCTAACACAATTTCTAAGTTATGACATATTTACTGCTGGACACAGATTTTCTTGCAGCTATTACTGCAGGTGTTGAGCCTATTTCATATCGCCAGGCCTCGCAAGATTCAGGCTGGCGCACGGCTATGCAAACTGAAATACAGGCTCTGAAAGATAATGGGACATGGAGTATTGTCGATTTGTCTCCTGGAAAAAAAGCATTGGGAAGTAGATGGGTATACAAAATAAAGTACAACTCCGATGGCAGTATTGAGCGTTTAAAGGCATGGCTGGTTGTGTTCGGTAATCATCAGGTTGAGAGGATCGACTATTCAGAGACATTTGCCCCGGTAGCTAAGATGCCTACAGTTTGGGCGTTTTTGGCTGTTGCAGCTGTGCGAGACTGGATTTTGTACCAGATGGATGTGCACAATGCTTTTCTTCATGGAGATCTGACAGAAGAAGTGTATATGAAGTTGCCGCCAGGTTTTTCGCATAGTGAACCCAACAAAGTGTGTCGTCTGCGTAAGTCTCTATATGGATTGAAACAGGCACCACGTTGTTGGTTTGCTAAGCTTGCTGCTTCTCTGATATCCTATGGATTTATTCAATCTCATTCTGATTATTCCCTTTTCTCTCTTTTTAAAGGGAAGGTAGAGTTGCATGTGTTGATCTATGTGGATGACATGATTGTGTCTGGTAATGACTCAGGTGCTTTAGATGCTTTCAAAAAGTACCTTAGTTCTTGCTTTCATATGAAGGACCTTGGTGTGTTGAAGTACTTTCTTGGCATAGAGGTGGCTCGGAGTGCAGAAGGAATTTCCTTGTGTCAAAGGAAATATGCTTTGGACATCATTTCAGAATGCGGCTTGATGGGATTTCGACCTGCTGGCTTTTCCATGGAGCCCAATCATAAGCTGGCAGAATCGAATAGTCCAAAGATGGCGGATGCAGAGACTTATCGGAGGCTGGTTGGGAGGTTGATTTATCTATCATTTACTCGCCCTGACTTAGCCTATGTTGTGCATATCTTGTCTCAGTTCTTACAGGAGCCTCGACAAGATCATTGGCATGCTGCTTTGAGAGTTGTCAGATATCTCAAACATGCACCGGGACAAGGTATTCTTTTGAAAGCTGATTGTGATCTCCGTCTTTCTGGTTGGTGTGATTCCGACTGGGCCAGTTGTCCCTTGACTCGCCATTCTGTTACAGGCTGGTTGGTGTTTCTAGGAGGATCTCCTATTTCTTGGAAGACCAAGAAGCAACCAACTGTTTCCCGATCTTCCGCTGAAGCTGAATATCGATCTCTTGCTGCGCTTGTTTGTGAGTTGAAATGGTTGAAGGAGTTATTGGTGTGTTTGGGCATTCGCCAGGAGTCTGCTATGTCGGTGTATTGTGACAGTCAGTCAGCCTTGCACCTTGCTCAGAACCCGGTCTTTCATGAGCGTAGTAAGCATATTGAGGTAGATTTGTATTTTGTTCGCGATGCTATTAGAGATGGCACCGTAATAGCCTCGCATGTTCCTACTTCTTCTCAGCTGGCTGACATCTTCACCAAGCCCCTTGGAAAGCATGTGTTTGATTCTTTACTTCCCAAGTTGGACATTTGTGACTTGCATGCTCCAACTTGAGGGGGGGTGTTAGATTATATTTGTAACTAATGTAATATGGCCCATAAAGCCCACTCGTGTAGACACTATATATATTGTAAACAGCCCCATCAATAAGACAAGACATTATTATTTCCTACAACTTTTAAGCCAAATTTGAGTAATGAATATGTCACAAGTCACATTTCTTGACTTTTAAGCCAAACCAAAGTAATGCATTAAAGCATGCTTATACTATCTAGTATCAGTATATATACAGTTATAACAACAATATTCAGAATTAATAAAAAATACAAAATTCAATATGTAAGTAAAAACTACTTAAAGGTAGTTAGATTAGGATGATTCTAGATACATAGACCATTGATATAACCACTTTCAGAAATAATGCGGCAGTTCTGGTATAACCACTTCAGAGAAAAGGAAACATAATTGATACATTGATAGGCAGTCATAATATCTTACTATGTTATTTTGATATAATAATCTCATGTTGAGAGACTCATTCATAATTCCTTTTTTTCCCTTTATTGTAGGAGGTTGATTACTTCGGCAGTGGAGTTTTTATTCAGGCTTTTCGATGTATCGATTAAATAGGATGAAGAGGCTGATATTATATTTTTGCCATCTTCCTGCAATGTACTGTTTCAACATTATTACAAAGTAGCATAATATATGCCATTTGTTCATCTATACACATAAGCACTCTGATGATGCATACATGTTCATGTTTGTGTTATTTGGTGCATATATAGGCAACCAAAGAAATTGCATTTGACCAACCAAATGAAAATAAAGAAAATAATTATATTTATTATGGTTTCATAGATGAAATCAGGAGAATAATAATAATAATACAAATCAAGGATTACAATGCTAGCCAAATAAATCGGGAATGATCAAGCAATATATGTGTCCTCGAGAAGCTTGAGAAAAAAGACTTGTATTTATTATGCAGTAATCTTAATAATTTCTAGCCAGATGTTATAGACTTTTCTTCATATCAGTAATATATGACAAAACTATTCACTAACAGTTGTTTTTTCGATCATAATACTACACTAATGCTGGAAGTTAAATAATTGTTCTTCATGTAAATAAAACAAGTAAGCTTTACACAACATCTACATCTACATTCTCATGAGAGACACGCAAGGATTGACGCAATGGGCAAGACTCGACAAGGAATCAAGGTTTGATAAATGTGATTGTTCACATCAAATATTATACACACACACACACACGCGCGTGCGCGTGCAGCCTCTTTCCTATTTACAAAAGCTGCCTATAAAATAGACTAACTTATCAAAAAATAAGCAGGGCCGTGCTACCAACACAGCATTTGCTGGTGATTTTCAAAAAAATAAGCAGAAACAGCTCAGATAAGTTGTACCAAACCTAGCGTAAGCATGCATTAAACACACATTAAACAGAATGATGGGCTTGTACTACCTATACGCGATCAACTAACTGAAAGAGAATGCACAAGAACAACTAATTACCATCTCTCAGCCGAAATTCATGTACGCTCGAGGCTTCGCCAAATTTAGAATGGGTTGCCATACCATACAATTACCTGAGTTCCAATATTAATGGTGGATCCTTGTCAACTTTAGAATGATCGGTAGTTTCAAACTTATGTGTATCCTCATGATCTTTTGTCAAGTGCTGCAATGAATGAAATACATTTATGTCAAAAGAAATGTTGATACGAGATCTTTTTTACTTAATACTTTTAAGTAGAGCATTCAAATAAACAACAAAATTGTAGACACAAGACCTGTGCCACTCAATGATGATTAGCCAAGTCAACATCAGCAATATGATCTTCGGTTTCATCTGCCGCACAACAAATCCTCACATCGACTGGCATTGACATAGTCCAATTTGATTGTTTGCTGAGAATGCCATTTTTGACCTTGGTTACATACTACAGCTAGTCTGCTGACCATAGAAAACTGATGGGCCTTGGTATTCTTCCACATGTTAAAAGTCTTTATAATAAGTAAATGGTACATTTAATTGTTTCATGAAGCTAATTTCATTCTTTGGTGTCTTTCTTTCCTTTTTCTCATATGTTACAGTGAATCCTATGCATAACATAACTTGGTATCTTTTGTTTCATCTATTACATAAAAATGGACGCAAGAAATCCAAAATCTAAAGCTAGAAACCTGAAAACTAATATGAACAAACACAAACACAAAACATGATTCCCAAAAAATTACCCCAAAACTGTCAATGTCTAGTTTGGAGTATCTGGGTTTTGTTTGATGTGTGTCTGATATAAGACGATACAGACACCACTGGCCTATGCTCCCTAGTGTATCAGTGTATATTTTGGATTGTGCTCCGTAGACTGACTAAGTACATTATAAAGGTAGTTGTGACCGTTGCATGATAATATTTATATCCAAAAGAAAGGAGGTCTTGAACAGTAAATCTAAACTGAACAAGTCTAATATATAGATGTGGAAACTTGATAGCACAGCAAATCCAATCAAATGAATCGATTAAGAACAATGGTTTCACAGATGATTATAACCCAACAAAGATTATGATGCTCAGAACTGGAGCCAACAGTGTCCTTATTTCCCTCTAAATCAACAAGACCAATGTTCCGCTATTGCCTGTCCTTCTATGCGAGGATCGACCACCAAATAAGTAATAGCCAAGTCGGCATCAGAAATATGGATGCCTCACAGGAGCACTAATTTACCTTATATATAACCACTGGAAACTAGAAAGGCTTCTAAAGGAAGTTGATCAATCGAGTATAAGATAGATAAAGTAAATGGTAAATCCTAATATTATGAATAATAGAATGCATCAGAGGAGCAGCAAAACCGATATTTGTTGGATTTCATGTAAACACAAGGCAATATTGAATAAATTTCAAATTTAAAGAAGGTGACAATAATTAAAATGTGTAAAACTGCTCTTATAAATTTATATTTTCTATGATACAATTAACAAATATGGCAACGATCAATTCTTTGTTTCAACTTGGATACAAGCATGGTGACCACAAGTATCACAGAAGCTACAAACAAGATACCTTGTATATAGAGCATATATATAAAAAATTCCCTCTATATCTTTCCTTTGATAAGGAATAAACATCATAGTTTGCATATATAAGAGGTAAATCTTATCCACTGCCTAATATTAATGTTGAGAATCAATAAGGGACTTTTAGTCCCACATCGGAATATGTAGTATGTAGAGGAGCTAGACTCCCTATAAGTAGTGAAGTAGTCCATCAATAAAATATTATCCCACCATTACTTTCTACATGGTATCAGAGCCATAACCCTCTCTCTCACTCCACACAAAAAAAAAAACAAAAAAAAATTTTCCCACCCGCCCCCCCCCCCCCCCCCCGCCTACCCCCCCCCCCTCGCCGGCCTCCACCAGCAACAACCCCACCCCCCTCGCCGACCTACACCCGCAGCCAACCCCCCCCCCCCCCCCCGCCGGCCTCCACCAGCAGCAACCCCACCCCCCCTCGCCGCCTACACCAGCAGCCACCCCCCCTTGCCGCCAACCCCCCCGACCACCAGCCACAGCACCACCCCCCCGACCTCCAGCAACCCCCCTTCCCAAACCCTAACCCTAGCCGCCACAATGTCTAACCCTAGCCTTTCCATCTCTTACAAACCCTAGCCGTCCTCTTTTTTCTCCAAAAAAAAGGCGTATTTCGAAGACAGACGGCTGCCAAATGCTTTATTTGCACCGACTCTGTTCCTAGATTACGCCGTTTGGAACTAACAAATGCTTATTTTGTTATTCCTTCTTCACATCGGGATCTATACAGAGACTGATCATGTCTTCTCTGGTGTCCTGACGTATTCACTTTACATGCGTGCGCCGGTGCTGGCCAAGTTAGTAGAGCATTCGTAAAGTCTCTGGCGTCGAAGAAGACGACGAAGTCGACGAAGACGACGAAGACAACGATGTTGGGTACGTTGCAGACTCCGAAGTTGCAGACTCCGACGTCGAAGACGACGAAAAAGACGACGAATAGGGTTCACAGTTGAAGAAGCCATGGATTCGATCAGTGGCAAACTGACGACCGAAGAGATGAAGGCCTTGGTTGATGATATCTTATCAAAGAGATTAACCGAGGCAACCCCACGTGTGATCCATACTGATGTGGATCCGTCACCTTACAAAATGGGGAAGCTGGAGAAGCTGGAGACGAAGTTGGAAGGAACGTCCAACTACTTGAAGTGGTCGTGGCAGGCGATGCGGACGCTGAAGGGACGTGGCTTGGTTGGCTATGTCACTGGCCAAGCCAAGGCGCCAGCCGATCACTCCGCAAAGGAGTTTGCTGTTTGGGAGATTGTCAACAACATAGTAGCTGGGTGGTTGACTGCCTCATTAACCGACCAGGTGTCCGGCAATGTCGAGGCAATGGAGGCTGCTGCGGATATATGGCGGACTCTAAAAGATATGTACTCCAGCTCGGACAACCCTATGTGGGTCTTTCAACTGCAAGATGAACTCGATAGGGTGGCCCAAGAAGAACGCACCATCTCTGAGTACGCAGCCCTGTTCAAGAAGTACTGGTCTGATCTGGATCATTATGATCCTCTTGGGATGGAAGATGCACAAGTCGAACCGGCATTCACAAAGTACTTTCAGACGTTCCTGGCTTATATTTTGCGACAGCGTATGATGAAATTCCTGAAGGGACTACACCCTGTGTTTGAGCAGAGACGGAATATCCTCCTATCCCAACCCACGCTACCGACCTTGGAAGAAGCTATAGCCGTTATGACACAGGAAAAAGCTCGACTGAAGTTGATGCCCAACAAGGGCTCCTACCAGGGGGAGCCAGCCGCGGTTGAAAAGTCTGCCCTTGCTGCCTTCAATCAACCTCCATCTGTGGGTGGTGTCTGCCACAATTGTGGTAACTCCGGACATTACATCCGATTTTGTCCAAAACCCTTGCGCAATCAGTCTAATGATCGAGGACGGGGTCGTGGAGGCCGACGTGGTAGTAGAGGAGGATATGCTGGTAGAAGGGGAGGACACAAAGCAAATCTGGTGGAGGAAGGGGGAGAGAATCAACTGGCTGAAATAACCCCGCTTGAGCGGGAGTTCCTTGAGAAGTTGCGAGGCACAAAGCTGGGTTCGGCCGACAGTCCTAGGGCATCTTCTACCTCGGGGGATCACATCACTTGCTTTGCCCAAACCAGCACCGGTAATCCTGCACGTGCTCTTGCATCTGTCCATCAGCCAGGATGGATTATGGACTCTGGGGCATCTCGCCATGTCACGGGATCCCGTGGTGCGTTTCAGGACTATACTCACTTACCATTGCCGGAGAGTATTCAGACCGCTGATGGTACATCCAGCCCTGTAATGGGTAAAGGCACTGTCGCATGCACCCCTTCCATCACTCTAACCAATGTCTTACATGCTCCGTCTTTTCCTGTCAATCTTCTATCAATTAGTGCCATTATACTTGATCTTAACTGTACTGTTTCCTTTGACATTCCTACGGTAACTTTTCAGGAGAAGGGGACAGGACGACGACTTGGGACTGGCACATGGCATAAGGGGCTGTGGTATTTAGACAGGACTGGACTGGACAACGCATTGGCATCCTTGGTAGCAGACGCACAACCAGATGCTTCCTGTCGCAGTGTTGAAGCCGACTTGCTACTCCACCACCAGCGTGTCAGTCATTCCTCTTTTAAAGTTATTAGTCGAATGTATCCGTCCTTATATTAAAGGGCTAATAAAGAGAAGTTGTTTTGTAATGCTTGTGAGTTGGGAAAACATACCAGAAGCTCGTATGTGAGCTCGGGAAATAGGAGTTCAGCTGCTTTTGACATGATACATTCGGACGTATGGGTCCCTTGTCCTACAATCGGAATTAACGGTTTTCGATGGTTCGTCACCTTTATTGACTGTTATACCCGCGTGACATGGGTCTACCTTATGAAGAATAAAAGTGACGTCCTTGAGGTCTTTCGGGACTTTCATCGCCGGGTGGAAATACAATATGGCGCTAAAATTAAGTGTTTCCGGTCTGACAATGGGACGGAGTATACTAATAAGAGGGTTGCTGAGTATTTTTCCACTCATGGAATACTACATCAAACTTCTTGTGCTTATACTCCGGCACAAAATGGTGTGGCTGAACGAAAGAACAGACACCTGCTGGAAGTCGCACGGACGATGATGCTGGCTATGAATGTCCCGAAACACTTATGGAGGCAGGCTATATTGATGGCCTCTTATCTCATCAACAGAATGCCATCTCAAGTATTGGACTGGAAGACACCGTTGGAGATGCTTACTGGGGCAACTACATACACTATTCCACCAAAAGTTTTTGGATGTGTGTGCTTTGTCCAAGATAATAGGCCAGGTGTTGGCAAACTGGATCCTAGAGCAGTTAAATGTGTCTTTGTCGGTTAAACGGCAACTCAGAAGGGATATGCCTGTTGGAGTCCAGTCGAGCGGAAGTTGTTTGTAAGCATGGACGTTACATTCAGAGAACTCGAACCATACTATGGTTCGGATGAAGGTTCAGCATTTGGTGACACACCTAACACTGATGGTGTTAGATGTGAGGGGGAGATAATAAGCCCAAATGTGGTCGTCGGATCGGTTCCGTGTCCGATTATAGAAAACTGGACGAAAGGGGGAGAGCATAGTGACTCAGATACAGAGAATGAAGAAGAAGATACATATGTTATGCAGGGAGAGCAGCAGACAAGGGAAAAGGAGCTCCAAGTCTACAGAAGGAGACAACAGAAGTCCAGTACTGTGCCTATGTCGTGCCCTGTGCCTACTGTACCAAGTCCCTCGTCTACTCCTGCTCCAACTCTTGAAGATGTTGCCCCCGCACTGAATCACTCGGATTCTGATGCGGATCTCCCCGACTCGGATGGTATGATCTCTCCACAACCTATTGCTCCCTTAAGGAGATCTTCTCGCATCAATCCGGGTAAGGCTCCAGCTCGTTTCGATGATTACGAACATGATATTGCCAACTTCTTGTCTTATTCTAATATTTCTTCGAATTATCGAGCCTTCATTGCATCGTTAGACTCTACTTCGTTGCCCAAGAGTTGGCAGGAAGCAAAGAAAGATCCAAGGTGGAAAGCTGCAATAATGAAAGAACTTGGGGCACTGGAGAAAAATAAGACATGGGAGCTGGTTCCATTACCCAAAGTTCTGTGGGATGCAAATGGGTGTACACAGTGAAAGAGACGCCAGAAGGAAAAGTAGAGCGGTACAAGGCGAGGTTGGTTGCAAAAGGATTCACACAGTCATATGGCATAGACTATGATGAGACGTTTGCCCCAGTGGCAAAAATGAGCACCGTGAGAACTCTGGTCTCCATTGCAGCGAACTATGGGTGGAAGCTATACCAGCTGGATGTGAAGAATGCCTTTCTTCATGGGGACCTGCAAGAAGAAGTGTACATGGAGCTCCCGCCAGGGTGCTACGCAACGGAATCAGACGGAGGGACGTCGCAAGGAAAGGTGTGTAAACTGAAGAAGTCACTATACGGGCTCAAGCAATCTCCTTGAGCCTGGTTTGACAGATTCAGAAAGGCTGTTACAGGCATGGGATACCGTCAAACAAATGCAGATCATACAATCTTCCTCCAGCATGTAAGAGGCCACATCACTATACTTGCTGTATATGTGGATGATATAGTGATCACAGGTGATGATGAAGTCGAGATCGCTAAGCTGAAGTCAAAACTCGCGAAGGAGTTTGAGGTGAAGGATTTAGGAGCGATGAGGTACTTTCTAGGTATCGAAGTATGTGAAGGCGAACAGGGAATTGTTCTATCACAAAGAAAATATGCACTAGATCTGCTGAAGGAGACAGGGATGCTGGGATGCAAAGCAGCCGTCACTCCAATTGATCAGAAGTGTAAGCTTGGAGCAGAAGTAGGAGAGCCTGTTGATCGTGAAAGATATCAAAGACTTGTAGGGAGGTTGATTTATCTGGGGCACACTCGCCCTGATATCTCATTTGCGGTGAGTGTAGTGAGTCGCTACATGCATGATCCAAGAACGGGTCATATGGAAGCAGTATTTCAGATCTTGAGATATCTGAAAGGAACGCCGGGAAAGGGGCTATGGTTCAAGAAGAATGGACACATAGAAGTTGAGGGATACTGTGATGCAGACTGGGCGAGCTGCATAGACGACAGAAGGTCTACCACGGGATACTGTGTTTTTGTAGGAGGAAATCTGGTCTCATGGAGAAGCAAGAAACAGTCAGTGGTAGCACGGTCGACAGCTGAAGCAGAATACAGAGCAATGGCTCTGGGAGTGTCAGAGTTGCTGTGGGTGAAAGCATTGCTGACAGAGTTGAAGTTGGACAATGGAGCACCATTGCGTCTTCTGAGCGATAGTCAAGCTGCAATAAGTATAGCTAACAATCCAGTTCAGCACGACAGAACGAAGCACATCGAGATTGATCGATTCTTCATCAAGGAGAAGCTGGAATAAGGGATACTGAAGATTGACCATGTCCGCTCAGAAGAACAAGTTGCAGACTGTCTGACTAAGGGTCTTAGTTCATTAAGTCTGTCGAAGCTATGTAACAAGATGGGGATGATCAATATCTATAGCCCATCTTGAGGGGGAGTGTTGAGAATCAATAAGGGACTTTTAGTCCCACATCGGAATATGTAGTATGTAGAAGAGCTAGACTCCCTATAAGTAGTGAAGTCGTCCATCAATAAAATATTATCCCACCATTACTTTCTACAATTAATATACACTGATACTCTAGTAAAGACAAGTAATCCAAATATCCATCTAGAGGTATATTGACTGGAAGTGTTAATTTATGCATCAACTATTTCAGTCCAATTACACACTCATATGGACTGTAGTAATAATCAAACATTTCATTTTCAAGAATTTACACTTATGGTTCATTACACTACATTTGCTTTCATAAAGTTGAACTTTTTTAGGATTTCCAAAGCCTAGTAGAAGAAAATAAAAATACGAGGAAAGAAGTTAGTTTGAATTATTAAGTCTACCATGTATTAATTCTTGGGAATGTAGCTACAACTATATCACATTTTTATTACATACGCAGCCGGTGTTGTCCAAAAATACTAGCCATTCGAAGCTGTGAAAGAAACTTCACTGACGATGTATGAAATATAAATTTTAACTACATCACCTTGCAATATGTAGTAGTTGTAACAAATTGTCCTAGTATTACAAGAAGATAATTCTACATTCAAACAAATTTCTACAACAATAACAAGAAGATAATTCTACATTCAAACAAATTTCTGCTATATAAATTTTATTCTAGACCATTATTGACAAATTGCTTAAGAATATATTGCTACATGATTGCAGCTAGAATAGTGTACACTAAAGAAACATCCGCGAAAATCATGTTTCATACCCGTATTTATACAACATGAATTGCCATTCAAAAAATTGAATATGCATCAGATTACAAGAAGATAATTCTACATTCAAACAAATTTCTGCTATATAAATTTTATTCTAGACCATTATTGACAAATTGCTTAAGAATATATTGTTACATGATTGCAGCTAGAATAGTGTACACTAAAGAAACAGCCGCTAAAATCATGTTTCATACCCGTATTTATAAAAGTTAAATGAATCATCAAATATGCTTTGAAACGAAATAATATTATCACTAATTAATAAAAGGAAATATTATAATGATAGGTCGTGTTATCGACAAATTTTCCACAGCCCTACGAACATAGGTTATCCAAACATAGACAACCTTTCCTTTTCTTTTCTATTTTTCTTTTTTTCCCCATTTTTTGACAAACCAAATACATCCTAAATTTTACGTGGCAAGGATTTCTAACTAAAATCACACCTTCCTTTACTGTACTTCACAACAATAACAAGATTAATAATGTTTCTTCCCTAATTCCCCACACCTCTCTTCTTCAATAGTTATTTTTGCCTAATTACAAGACGATCCAATTCGTTCAGAAACAGATAACAACAAAGTTTGTTCCGACGAACTAATAATTGAACAAAATAACCAAAATAATGACAACCAATTGATCAATCATAAAAAGGGAAATAAACTTAATGGATGTAAATCGATCATATCCAGCACCATTCCTATAGTCGCAAACAAGAAACACTACCAAAATACTTCATATTAGCGACGCCTAATAACGTCAGTAAAATGACAAAAAATGTCGCTAAAATAAATCGGCGACGTAATTAGCGACGTTTATGTGTTTTCGCGTTTCATTAAGTCGCTGACCACTTAAACGTCGCTAAACAACGCAATAGCGACATTTTCAGTGACGTATAGATGTCGCAAATTCAGCAACTTTGAGCAACTTTTTGTCGTAAAATTTGCGACGAAATTTTGTCGCCAACCGTCGATACAAGTTGCAGGATTAAGCGATGTTTTGGCGACGTCTAGCGACCAACAACGATGCGTATGTGTGTCGCTAAGCGTCGCTAATCTGTAGGAAATCAACGACGTTTAGCAACATTTAGCGCCATTTAGCGACGTGGGCACAGTCGCTAAGCGTCGCCGATCTATAGGATATTAGTGGCACTTAGCGACGTTTAACGATGCTTAGCGACTCACTTTGGTGTCGCTAAATTTGCAGTAAAAAATAAAAAAAAACAAAAAACAGAATGGTTTCCCTGTAATTTAATAATTAACAATTAATATCAATAGACCCGAAGCAACCCTCCGTTGAATTCCTTGGGTTCACCAACCCCTTCGGTGGGACACTAAACACCGATAAATTCACATACGTTTAATATGAATAATAAAATAAAATATGAAGAAAATAGCACATTAGAATTACAAATGGAGTCTGAAGAAAATCTCGTCGTATAGATTAGTACAACAAATAAATATCCCCTCAAATAAGTCTACACACAAGCAACCAATAAAGTCTGAAAGCCTCAACAAATGTATAATATTCAAACCCAATATCATGGGTCTACACACAAACAACCAGTCTACACACAAACAACTAATAAACTGTCCTAACTAGGACTACTGCGGATCTGGGGGAGGAGGGGTACTGTCGCGCATCAGGGATAAGAACAACTCATAGTGCTCCCGTGAAATCGACACCGACGTCAATGAAGGCAGTGACGTCGGTAGAGTCGGTGTCGATGGAGAAGGCAGTGACGTCGGAGGAGTCAGTGTCGATGAAGAAGGCAGTGATGTCGGTGGAGTAGGTGACGATGAAGGCGCACCCGGAGAACGTATCTGCTCCAACACTGCTAGTCGATGGTTGTATGAATCCATGGTAGATAACAGTCTCGTACTGCTATCAACCATCGAATCGTGCATCAACGTCAGCCTCTCGCCCATGGACAGTTGTGATGCCTGTAGCTCCATCACGCTGCGCTGTGTCGATGCTCTAAGATTTAACACCACGCTTTGTCCTCTCAGTCATATCCCTGAGCCCTATGATGCTGCGCTTGAACGTATCAAATCGTGTGATGAGCATGGCATCGTCCGTATGTGGCTGAAACTGGGGCTGCTCTTGGATCCTTCGCAGCATCTTGTCATGGAAAGACTAAATTTGATGGTTAACGATCTCCTGGACTCGGGCAAACTCCTGCGAGGGCAGTGGGCAATGCACACTTGCAGCGGAGGCCCTAGAGGACTGTGTCGCAACTAGGGCGCCATAGGATCCCGTACCGTAGTACGTACCCCTATGTAGACCACCAGCGGCAGTTACCTACAGCTCGTCCTATGACGGAGCTGGAGCGGGCTACGAGTAAGTACCAGTCTCTCCCGCTGTAGGTGCACTAGCAGCCGCCCGCTCGCGAAGCTTAAGATACGTGGCATAGAAAAGTATGGATACTCTATAATTGCTAATGTCCAATGTACTTATTATTACTAACTACATGAATATTTATTTGCATATTTCCTAAGTTATATTAAAATTAACACAAAGTATTAAAATTAACACAAAATATTGTAATACTTACATAGGTCTGCTCGGCTCTCTCGTCAATAAGCTTCCCGCCCTTCCGATGGGTGGCTAGGAAGACGGTCACTATGTTGGCATCATCACCCCTCCTTACATGTTAAAAATATATTATTTAGTACTAAAATTAAATAATTTTTCCTAGTACTAATTTATCGAATTTGTATTAAAATAATGTCTAAAATAAAAATACATACCAAACGACAAAAATATTCCGTCATTGGGATCGACCCACCATACTACTTTGATGCCTTCTGCCTAGCCGCCTTGGCCTTCTCAGACCTTTCCTTGTACCTTGGCTCGTCGAATTTAGCCCTCATCGCAGTCCACTAATCAGGGGTGATCCAACCTTGGATCGGCTTTTCGGCACGATTACGAACCTTTTGGTCATTAATAGCATCATGGACCAGCTTGGTGGCGACGGCTGAAACAATCCCTCGATCAACTCAGTCCGGTACGGTGGATAGAAATATGTTTGCTAGAAGAAGTAATTTAGTCAGTTATATAATATGCATAAATTAGATGATTCATATTAAAACCAAATATACTTTTACCATGAAGTGCGCAAACCAAAAGGCCTTCCTATCGTCCGGTGCATCAGAGTAGTTTATCCAAGGGCCACCATAATTGTACCTCAGAAAGTGGGCCAAGCGTCTCTGTACCGACGAGGGACGATATCTATACAGAGATAATTATATTCATGAAAAAGTGAATTTATGATGAATAAAGAAATAAACGATATATATGATGATAAACCAACATACTTACTTTGTACCGTCGGCCCAAATCTCCATCATCGTCTCCTCTGGAGGTGCGCATGGAGGATCTCACTGATACTGATTCGGCGTCGGCTCAACCTCCTCCATCTGCTCATCTGTCTCCATCGTTGCCTCAGCAGGAGAAACGCTAGACGAAGGAGTAGTCTCAGGCCTGGAACAACTCATCCCAGGAGTGCTGCCACGTAACGTAGTGGCAGTCAGAGATATGGATAGTCGATACACTGAAGTACTCGGCGTCGAGGATCCAGAACCAGTAGGATGTACTGTAGTGTCTCGCTCCTAGCGGTTCACTATGTAAGGCTTGTGGCTTGGCTAACTCGGTCGGAACCGAGTATTGGGGAAACTTACCATCGGCATCGAATCGATCACGGACAAGTGCATAAGAACCTTTCCAACTAATGGATTGGTTTCTCTTGAAATGCGTCCAAGAGTTTTCTCTGGATGTTTTGCTGCTGGTTTTGTTGCTTGGTTTTGATGGATGCTTTTCTGAATAATTTTTCGATGATTTGATTCTTGTCCGTTTTCATCGATTTGCATAGCATTCATTCTTGAGAATTCTGAGAGAAGAGAACACAACGAGATGGATTATTAACCAAACTTTTGGTGCCAATGCAGACTGACGCGTGACGGAAGGCTAAGCGTGCAAGTGTTCCTCTCTCTCTCGGCGATTCTCTAATTTGGTGAGTGTGGATCTCTGTGGTGGTATTGTCCCTCTCGCTATTCCTTCATGCCAACTAAATAATTGTCTTGCAACATCCGTTGATCGATATCAAGATGCTAATGCCACAAGTCAATACCACTAAGATGCTAGAGATCGAACATTAAAATGAATTGATTACACTGCAATGAACTGAACATTGAAATGATTGAACTGATGCCTAGAATGATGGTTATGAAATGCTAAGAATGAACATGTTGCTTATTACTTCAAATATTCTATACACACTGTGTATATCGAGTCGGACACACATTCGCCTGACCATGGACAACTTGTATACAAGGATTGAGCAATAATTTCCTCGAACGGTACCGGGGCGCCGGGACCGATTCGGCCTAGGAGGAAATAATGAAGTGCTTTGGGGAAACATGAGTAATGCGAGGCATCATAGAGGCTAGCTCCCTACTGTGCTGTCATCTCATTATCTTGAAGTCCCAAATGCAAGTGAATGAATGAAAAGTCCATATGGTTTAACAACACCAGTGGTCACATCGTGGGAATGTATGCTAATCAATGTCTTATGCAGGGGCGGTAAGATTATTATTATTATCCTGTATCTTATGCAGGAAAACTGGATTCGGCCAATGGTAAAGTAAACATGGTTTATTGAACTACCATGTCATTTGAATTGTGATTTACTCTAAATGTTGCCTGTCCCTAATAATTTCATATCTTTAAAATGCTTGTCATTAATAAAATGTTGGTTTAGCTGAGTGGGCCAACGGGGCTCACCAGCGCATTGTTATAATGTGCTGACCCCTCCTCCACAGGTACTGGAGAAGGCTCAGGCGCACGTCCGAATTAAAGCTTTCTGAACTGCTATTTCCTTTCAAGTTATTTTTCCCTAAAGACGCACAAAGTATTGCGGAGATTTCAAAGACAGCTGCTTATATTTCAAAGTACTAAAGGGGCATGATGTATGGAATGGGGAATTACTTCAAGGCAGCCTATCAGTTGTACTTCTTTTCATGAATCAATGTAGCCGAAATGGCATTTCAAATATTATCGAGAAAAGTTGTATTCTGACTACAATTATGAATAAAATGAGTATTTCTTCTTCCTATATTGTGTCTCAATGTTTCCGCAACTGTGGCTTACTTCAAATGTTTCAAAATGATATAAATGTGCAATGTTCTAGCCTTGTACAAGTGCAACTCCAGACTTGTACGGCATCACGCCTTAGCGAGGACGATCGATTCGGCGTGAATCGAAGCAAAGCGAGCGATTCCCCGAATCGGGGCGTGACAAGTTGGTATCAGAGCACGGCTTCAAATCCTCGGATTTCAAAAATATTTTTTCAAAAAGGAAGTTTTGATGCAAATTTTCTCGATTGATGGTGTCGATAGCGCTGGCATAAAATAATGTTCCATACAATAAGCCCATAAATATTTTGTGAGTGCTAATGGAATTATTTCTTTGTTGTAGAATAACCAAGGGGGATAGCTTAAAGACGAATTCATCGTCAGACCCGATTGAGAAACTGATTAAGCAAATGGAGGCTCAGAGGAAGCAAAGCGAAGCTCAACATCGTGCGCTTCAGGAGCAACTTCAGTATCAGTTTCAGGAGCAGCTGGATGCTCAACAAAAACAAGTGGATAGTCTGACTCAGATTGTCACCAAGCTGACGGCCGATTCCAATGTTTCTGCAAAGGCCGCAGCAACCGAGACCGTGGAAGTGCCGGCAGAGAAATCTGAAACGCCGACACGGAAGAGAATGAGCTTCAAGTTCTCTGAATTTAAGAGTTGCGACCCACCTGAATTTAATGGAAAAGAGGAGCCAGATGAGGTGATGGGCTTCTTGAACACACTGGAGGGCTATTTTCGAATGTTAGAGATTCAGGGCAGCAAGAGAGTGGATTGTGCCGCTGTACAACTTCGTCTCAAGGCCCAGGAATGGTGGATTTCGCAGAGACAGGCACTTTGCGGAAATAGTCAGGAGATGAAGATGTCTTGGGAGGCCTTCAAGCAGGCTTTCATTACCCAATTCATTCCACCTGCTGTTCGTCAACAAAAAGAGAATGAGTTCATTGCACTTCGACAGGACAGTATGTCAGTGCATGACTACGAGACAGAGTTTTTGAAGAGAGTCGCATTCGCTGGGGACATGGTACCGAATGACGATGCCAAGCGAAAAAGATTTGTGCAAGGCTTGAATGAAGGCCTGGAGCGGGATGTTCTAAGTCGAAAATGTACGTCTTACCGGGAGGCGTACGAGACAGCTCTCGAGATGGAGAGATTTCATAAGCCGGCTAGTCGTGAGACAACGAAGAGCAACCAAGGACTCAACAATCAGAAACGACCTTGGTCTGCCAGCAGGAACGACGCACCTAAGCGTCACAATACTGGAGATAATAGGGGGTCTCAACATGCAGAACGTTGTAAATTTTGCAACCGTTGGGGACATCGATCCGAAGATTGTCGGGTGAAGTGTTTCAAATATGGCGAACAGGGCCACAAGGAAGCTGACTGCAGAAATAGAGGAGGGAATCAGCATCCTCCTCGTGGGCATAACAACAATCAGTATCGTGGGCATAACAATAATCACAACCGGGGCCCATATAACAACCAACATCGTGGCGAAGCGCCACCAGCCTTACCGGCTCCAGCTGGGAATGTACCGAATCAACAAGGTGGGCAAGCAAGGGTTTATGCCTTGACTCAGGCAGAGGCCCAGACCGCAGAGAATGTTATAACAGGTACGTTGCTATATAAAGGCACACCTGCAAGAGTACTTTTTGATTCTGGCGCTACTCATTGCTTTATCTCTTCTGATTTTGCAACGGAAAATAAATTTTGTATGACTCAACTAAAGACAGCTTTGTGTGTTAGCACTCTTTCGGGAGTAGATATGCCTGCAACTTTGATTTGCAGGGACGGCTACATTAAAATTGGAGGAAAAACTTTATCGCTGGATGCAATTGTACTAGACATCAAGGAGTACGATATCATCTTGGGTATGGACTGGCTCAGCGCCTGTCATGCAACAATTGACTGTGCGGATAAGAGAGTTGTGTTTCGCCTAACCGGAGAAACAGAGTTCTCTTACTCGTGCGGCTCGGCGTTCCAAGGACCCATGGTAATATCGGCAGTTACAGCAAGGCACATGCTGTACTCGGGATGTGAAGGCTTTCTCGCTTCTGTCCAAGATACTCGAATGAAGAGTGTAGGCTCAAATCAGACCGAAATTGTGACAGAGTTCCCTGATGTATTTCCGGACGAGATACCTGGAATGCCGCCGGATAGAGAAATTGAATTCACAATTGACACATTCCCGGGTACTCGCCCGATATCTAAGGCGCCGTACAGGATGGCTCCGGCAAAATTGAAGGAACTAAAGGTGCAGCTACAAGAGTTACTAAACCGGGGATACATTCGCCCAAGTGTATCTCCATGGGGAGCTCCGGTGCTATTTGTGAAGAAGAAAGATGGGACGATGCGGCTGTGCATCGATTACAGAGAATTGAATAAAGCAACCATCCGTAACAAGTATCCCTTGCCAAGAATAGATGATCTGTTCGATCAGCTACAAGGGGCGACCGTGTTTTCTAAAATCGATCTTCGTTCAGGATACCATCAGTTGAAGATCAGACCCGAAGATGTTCCTAAGTCAGCATTCCGTACGAGATACGGACACTATGAGTTTTTGGTCATGCCATTCGGCTTGACTAATGCTCCAGCAGCCTTTATGGATTTAATGAATAGAGTGTTTCGACCGTTCTTAGACAAGTTTATTGTTGTGTTCATCGATGACATCTTGATCTACTCAAAAGACAGGGAGACTCATGTCGAGCACTTGAGAGAAGTACTTCAGACGCTGCGGGACAACCAGCTCTATGCGAAGCTAAGCAAGTGCGAGTTTTGGATGAACAGCGTGTCGTTCCTAGGACATGTTGTTTCGGCAGAAGGTGTTGCCGTTGACCCAAAGAAGATTGAGGCAGTTATGGACTGGAAGCAGCCTGCATCAGCTAGTGAAATACGGAGTTTTCTTGGCTTAGCCGGATACTACCGTAGATTTGTGAAAGATTTCTCGAGAATCGCAGCGCCTTTGACTCGCCTAACCCAAAAGGGAGTCGTATTTAAGTGGACCGACGACTGTGAGAGTAGTTTCCAAGAACTCAAGCAGCGGCTCGTCACGGCTCCAATTTTAGCACTCCCAGAGGGCTCAAAGGGATTTCAGATCTACAGTGACGCGTCGGGGCTTGGTTTGGGATGTGTTCTTATGCAACATGGGAAGACAATATCTTATGCATCGAGACAACTCAAACAGCATGAGAAGAATTACCCAACACATGATTTGGAACTGGCGGCGATTGTGTTCGCGTTGAAATTGTGGCGACACTATCTCTATGGTGTGTCCTGCGAGATCTTCACGGATCACAAAAGCCTGAAATATATATTCACACAAAAGGAATTGAATTTGAGGCAGCAGCGCTGGTTAGAATTGATCAAGGACTATGACTTGACAATCTCCTACACGCCGGGTAAAGAAAACGTTGTAGCTGATGCCTTGAGTCAAAAATTTGTAGGATCACTAGCAATAGCAAAAGAGGTACTACGGGACCTTGAAGAGATGGGCATCGAATTCAGGATTCGTCCGCAGAATGTACAGTTGGCTCAATTGCAGCTTGAGCCGAGTCTCCAGGGAAGGATTAAGATTGCCCAAAAGGACGACCCGTTTCTGCAGAAGATACGCGAGTTGATTCTAGCAGGAAAGGCGTCGGACTTTACCGTTGAAGATGACATTATTCTTGTCAAGGGGAGATTGTGCGTCCCAAAGGATGAGAACATCAGGAAAGAAATACTGACCGAGGCTCATTTTGCGAAGTATTCCTTGCATCCGGGAAGCACGAAGATGTATAAAGATCTGCGCTCCACATTTTGGTGGCATGGTATGAAGAAGGATGTGGCGCTATTCGTGTCACAATGCATGGCTTGTCAGCGTGTGAAGGCCGAACACCAACGTCCAGGCGGAGAACTGCAAAATTTGGCTATTCCACTGTGGAAGTGGGATAATATTTGTATGGATTTTATAGTTGGCTTGCCAAGAACTCAGAAGGGAAATGATGCGATTTGGGTTATCGTGGATAAATTAACCAAGTCGGCATATTTCATTCCAATAAAAGTTACATGGGGAGTAGAACGGTTGGCTCAGATCTACATAAATGAGATTGTCCGATTACATGGGGTGCCAGCTTCGATAGTGTCGGATAGAGACGGAAGATTCTTGTCGCGATTTTGGATAAGTCTGCATTCAGCTATGGGCACAAAGTTGAACTTCGGTACGGCTTACCATCCGCAGACAGATGGTCAGACAGAGAGAGTAAATCAGATTCTTGAAGATATGTTGAGATTGTGCGTGCTCGATTCGAAGACAAATTGGGACGCACATCTCGCATTAGCAGAATTTGCCTATAACAACAGTTATCAGGCAAGTATCCAAATGGCCCCGTACGAAGTCTTGTATGGACGGAAATGTCGATCACCAATATGCTGGGATGAAGTCGGTGAATGGCAAGTGCTCGGACCAGAACTTGTGGAACAGGCCGTCGAGAGGGTTCGCTTAATTCGAGAAAGGCGTAGAGTTGCTCAAAGTCGACAGAAGAGTTATGCGGACGTTCATCGACGACCTTTGGAATTCACAGCAGGCGATCATGTCTTCTTGAAGGTCACGTCCATGCGAGGCGTGATGCGGTTCGGGATAAAAGGAAAGCTTAGCCCGAGATTTGTTGGACCCTTCGAGATTTTGGAGAAGGTAGCCTCAGTGGCTTATTGACTTGCACTACCTCCGGCTTTGGCTGATGTGCACGATATCTTCCATGTATCCCAACTGCGGAAGTACGTGTATGATCCAAGCCATGTAGTAAACTTCGATCAGCTGCAGCTGAGCGCTGACCTATCATACAATGAAGAGCCTGTCCAGATTTTGGACAGGAAAGAGAAAGTTTTGCGGAATCGGACAGTGTCTCTAGTCAACGTGCTGTGGCGGAACCATGCTGTCGAGGAGTCGACATGGGAATTAGAGGAAGAGATGCGGGTGAAATACCCTTCGCTATTTGATGATTTTGAGGTAGGACTTTTGCTTTAAGTTTCGAGGACGAAACTTTTTTTTAGTGGTATATTATGTAGTGTCTCGCTCCTAGCGGTTCACTATGTAAGGCTTGTGGCTTGGCTAACTCGGTCGGAACCGAGTATTGGGGAAACTTACCGTCGACATCGAATCGATCACGGACAAGTGCATAAGAACCTTTCCAACTAATGGATTGGTTTCTCTTGAAATGCGTCCAAGATTTTTCTCTGGATGTTTTGCTGCTGGTTTTGTTGCTTGGTTTTGATGGATGCTTTTCTGAATGATTTTTCGATGATTTGATTCTTGCCCATTTTCATCGATTTGCATAGCATTCATTCTTGAGAATTCTGAGAGAAGAGAACACAACGAGATGGATTATTAACCAAACTTTTGGTGCCAATGCAGACTGACGCGTGACGGAAGGCTAAGCGTGCAAGTGTTCCTCTCTCTCTCGGCGATTCTCTAATTTGGTGAGTGTGGATCTCTGTGGTGGTATTGTCCCTCTCGCTATTCCTTCATGCCAACTAAATAATTGTCTTGCAACATCCGTTGATCGATATCAAGATGCTAATGCCACAAGTCAATACCACTAAGATGCTAGAGATCGAACATTGAAATGAATTGATTACACTGCAATGAACTGAACATTGAAATGATTGAATTGATGCCTAGAATGATGGTTATGAAATGCTAAGAATGAACATGTTGCTTATTACTTCAAATATTCTATGCACACTGTGTATATCGAGTCGGACACACATTCGCCTGACCATGGACAACTTGTATACAAGGATTGAGCAATAATTTCCTCGAACGGTACCGGGGCGCCGGGACCGATTCGGCCTAGGAGGAAATAATGAAGTGCTTTGGGGAAACATGAGTAATGCGAGGCATCATAGAGGCTAGCTCCCTACTGTGCTGTCATCTCATTATCTTGAAGTCCCAAATGCAAGTGAATGAATGAAAAGTCCATATGGTTTAACAACACCAGTGGTCACATCGTGGGAATGTATGCTAATCAATGTCTTATGCAGGGGCGGTAAGATTATTATTATTATCCTGTATCTTATGCAGGAAAACTGGATTCGGCCAATGGTAAAGTAAACATGGTTTATTGAACTACCATGTCATTTGAATTGTGATTTACTCTAAATGTTGTCTGTCCCTAATAATTTCATATCTTTAAAATGCTTGTCATTAATAAAATGTTGGTTTAGCTGAGTGGGCCAACGGGGCTCACCAGCGCATTGTTATAATGTGCTGACCCCTCCTCCACAGGTACTGGAGAAGGCTCAGGCGCACGTCCGAATTAAAGCTTTCTGAACTGCTGTTTCCTTTCAAGTTGTTTTTCCCTAAAGACGCACAAAGTATTGCGGAGATTTCAAAGACAGCTGCTTATATTTCAAAGTACTAAAGGGGCATGATGTATGGAACGGGGAATTACTTCATGGCAGCCTATCAGTTGTACTTCTTTTCATGAATCAATGTAGCCGAAATGGCATTTCAAATATTATCGAGAAAAGTTGTATTCTGACTACAATTATGAATAAAATGAGTATTTCTTCTTCCTATATTGTGTCTCAATGTTTCCGCAACTGTGGCTTACTTCAAATGTTTCAAAATGTGCAATGTTCTAGCCTTGTACAAGTGCAACTCCAGACTTGTACGGCATCACGCCTTAGCGAGGACGATCGATTCGGCATGAATCGAAGCAAAGCGAGCGATTCCCCGAATCGGGGCGTGACATGTACCGGAGGAGAACTCCGTCCACGTCGGGACCTGCCGAACGATCCACGTCGTCCTGTCATACTTGATAACAGCATATGATGATACAACAAATAAACAGATATATAGTACATTCTACAGTCAGAAATATCAAAGTACATTCTACTAGTGTAACCAGATAGTACAAAACATCAAAGTCCAAAAAAAACCAAGTATAGATAATAACCAATGCTAGATAATAACCAAGCCTATATAATAACCAAGTCTACATGATAACAAAATGAAAGTACATTTCTCTCGATCATCTTCAGAAAATTCATCTTGTTCGTCTTCCTCGACCTCCTCTTCCTCTTCCTCCTCATCTTCACTTTTATCTTCGCCTTCGTTTTCATCTTCCTCTTTGGATAATTCTACCTATTCTACATTATTAGTCGTGTAATGAGTAACTTTCGTGGAGTCCACATCTACAATATTTGTTACAAGAGGTAGCTCGTCCTCCTGATAAGCTTTTTCGTCAACGTCAAAGGTATCTCTAGCTTTAGTCTTGCATACTGCCGTAGAAGCATGGAATTTCACGATCAGAAATCCTATACGCCAAACACTACATGCGCCAGGGAGCTCAGACAAAATACATGACAAAGCAAAACAAAGATATAGACATTAAAAGAGGATTTTTATTTACATATAAAAGTTTATTACATGTCTAGAAAAGGCTGTACAAAGGAGAAATTCTACAAAAAGAAAAGACCCTAAGTCTACAGCCAGGCGCAGCGATCATCATGCGCTCTTGAACAGGCGCAGCAGCCACCATGCGCTCTCAGTCAGGCGCATCCCAGCATGCGCTCTCAGTCAGGCGCATCCCAGTATGCGCTCTCAGTCAGGCGCATCCCACCATGCGCCCTCAGCGGGGCGCATCCTTTCAGCAGCTCAGTTATGTGCATCCTCAGTTATGTGCATCCCTTCAGCAGCCCAGTTATGTGCTACTCTTCCAGCCAGGCTCACCGCCGTCTAAATACTTCGACTAACGAAGCATTTATTGAGCAGAACGAGGGTGGCAATCAACCCTCTAGCTGGAAGAAGAGCTCCCCAAACCGAGGAAGAAAGGAGCACCGCAAATCAGCCTGTGGCCAGAGGAGGCTTCGAAAGAGCCTCCAAAGGCGAAAGAAGACCGTGATCGAAACCGCGGCTTTCAACACAACCAGAATGGGCAACACCCACTTTGAAGGAAGAAAGAGCCCCCAAAGCCGCAGTACCGCAATTTCGATCTGCGGCTCTTCCAGCATAACGGAGACGAGGCCCGAGCATCCCGATCTTTGGATGCAACAGGCACCTTCCACCTGCCTCGGAAGCCCTCGACCCCGACTTTTGGATGTAACAGTCACCTTCAAGTGCATCAATGAAGACAATGCGTCGCATCTTCACCCTCGGGAGCATCTCATCAACAGAATGTGCTCGAGCAAAATTCACTTCGGGAAGACGTGAGAGAACGAGAAGCAAACTCTCTCCATGCCACTATTTATAGGCCGGGCAAATCAAACCCATGCGCCAAGTGGATGGCTCTCCGAATCCCGTGCAATGAATTTGCATTAAATGGATGAACCAGACGCTTCGAATTCAGCCAAGTCAAAATGGCTATTTAAAGCACTCGAAGAACGTAACAGTCGCACCATTAAAGACGTGTCACGAAGAGCGGATGCGCCGGCCAGACCGCGCATCACACAGACGCGCCCCTCAATACCAAGCGCCTCCCAAGGATGCGCCCTTCAACACCAAGCGCCTCACAGGGGATGCGCCCCCATGCGTCCCCATACGCCTAGTGGAACGCCGATCGATGCGCTTACTCAACTGTCCATCGAATGTCAAAAACATTAAATGCCGAACTGACAGAGTTGGCAGCACGCCTCCCGAAGTCTGAACAGTTGACAGCTTTCTCAGAAGACGAAGCGTTACCTACGTCAGCATCATCATTACTTTTCCTCCGACGGTTACTGCCACGTGGCCGCCCAACCGCTCTGCATGCGCCTCAAAAGCCATGCGCCTCAGACTTTTCTCTGATCCCCAAAGACAGAAGTAAAGTCACTACTGAAGCTCTACATGCGCCTCAAAAGCCATGCGCCTCAGACTGTTCTCTGATCCCTAAAGACAGAAGTAAAGTCTCCTTTGAAGTTCGCATGCGCCTCAAAAGCCATGCGTCCCGAATGGTTCGTGACTCCTAAAGGTTACGAGCCAAAGTCTCCTCATGCGCCCAATCCCAGGCGCATCCTACCAGATCATTCCCTCTCAAATCTGAGATCTCTGAGCCATGGGTCGACGACACGTGTCCTTTGACTCGATTCATCCAAGATCTCAGCAACAGAAAGATCCTCTTCTCTACTACGTGCCGGCTCACAACAGCAGCATGAAGAATTCAACCCCTCAATCAGGGCGCATCGCCCATGCGCCTCCATCAGCAATCTCCACGTGGCGTCCCCGCGTCCAGGCGCATCCTACATATGCGCGCATGAGCAGCCAGCCTGCGAAGCTATAAATAGAGGGATCATTTCCTTCTTTCTGACACACACAGAGAAACGAACATACGTCTACAGACAGAGACGTCACACCAACACAGAGGCAGATACAGACACTCAACGTCTTTCTCCTCTTCGCAAGCTCCAGCATTCAGAGCAACCCAGACCTTCAGAGAACCGATAACCGTTGTCAGATCGTCAACGGAGTCAACGCATTACCACTCGCTCCATCGGCACAAGGGACCCAGATAAACAAAAGTGTACTCCTAGGACTACATCTAAGTCCTATATTGTAACACTGTTCTGTTTGTATTGAAATTTGCAATCAAAGAATTTTAATGGCAAACAAGCTGGCGACTCTGCTGGGGACTTCTTTCTCCTCCACCAAGAAAGCTGTGTCACAATCCGACGACGTGAAGGTGGGCTCCTCCCACAAGACGCTGGTCGTACGCCTCAATCAACAGGCGTATGAGAAGTTCATCTCTGAAGGCAGTGCGAGTCCTTCGAAGCGGCTGCCGAAGCCGAAGAAGACTCGCCGAGTCTGGGTGCGCAAGGTCGACGCCTCTGGCACCACCACCGAAGGGGATGCGCCGATCCAACCTTCCCTTCCTGCTGACGTCCTCAGCAACCAAGATGCGTCTACCGGTGCAGCGCATCTCTCGGGGAAACGTGCGACTGACCACATTCCCCAGCCATCTCCCTCTCAGGCGAGGAAGATACGTCGACGGAGCAGGGGCGCAGCTAATGCCCCGCACATCACCTCTGATACGCTACAGAAGGTCTCTGTCTTTGACAGACTCACTCACTGTAGTGGCGAGGAGAATTTGGATTCTGAGTACTACGCGCCCAAGCGGGCTAGTATAAAGAAGTCCAAGGCAGCACGGGCCATGCGCCCCAAACGTGCTGTGCCAGCAGCAAGCCAGAAGCATGCGCTCACAATCATGCGTGCTGCTGATGGTAAGCTGTATAAGGTCGACTCAGGTGCTTCTGTGGCAGAAACGAGCCGACCTTCAAAGTCCTTGTCTCACTTGGGCGCATCTATTGCGTTTACAACCAAGTCGAGCAAGGCAAACCCAGTGGTCTTGAACTCCCGCGCCTCCTCTGGTTGTGCATCTGAGGTCCGTTCAAGTCACTTTAAATGTTGTTCCCCCACTACTGATCGGGACGCCTGTTTGGTGTTAGATCAGGGGGGGCAGCATTCACTTGACCACCCCGGCACTTAGCCTTGCCATGCGCCTGAAGGGGGTGCGAAGGTGGCACTCTCCTCCAATGATCTGCGTAACATGATCACTCATAAGCGCCGATCAGGAGATTCAACTGACAAGCACGATGCGCCCCTCACAGGGCACACTTGTGCTGTGGTCACCATCAACTGATGTTGCAAGGCAGCGGTCCCACCAAGACAGTTGGTGTTCCAGCGGCTGCAATCATCGACACCCCTCCAACGTCGCCTCGGGAAGAAGGTGTCAACATAAGAAGAGCCAAGGGTTGCTTCATGCAACGTGATCTCTAACTCCTCGTCAGTCCGAAAGGCGACTCGCAATTCCTCTTCCTCGTCCAAGAACCAGCCGAGGAAAACTAAGACAGTTGTCTCGTCCTCCGGAGTGTTCGAAGGCACTCGGGGGAGGAAAAAGATCTTGGAGGAAGCTGGGGGTAGTCAGACCCTTGTCGAGCCTCCTTCCGAAGACGAAGGTGTCTTCCAAAGCACAGCTGGGGCGGATCTTCATCCTCGAGGCGAAGTCAGCCTCCCGGATGTGGCTGGGGGTCGTCTAGCCCCTGCAGATCTACATCTCGAAGATGAAGAAGTCCTTCAAGACGAGGGTATCCCCCAAAACATAGCTGGGGGTAGTCTAGCCC
>JANAVB010014729.1:0-67037 GCA_029216955.1 Iris pallida
GGATAGAACAGTTCGTGCTCGTGCCCTTTGTCGACAGTGTTCTTATATGAGACGACGTTGGGTGTCTGTTGCATGCAAAGATTGGGGTCGTTTTGCCCCGACTTTCGTTATGGTGGAAGAGCCACCGGATTTGGATTGATTGCCAACCTGCGTTCTGCTTAATAAATGCTTCATTAACCAAAGCACTTGTGCGTTTGACGAGGAAGTGATTCGTTCTGATGAAGAAGGGTGATGCGCCTGAACTGTGATGCCAGAGTGGTGCGCCTAGATTGAGACGTTAGAGTGATGCTTCTAGCTGTAGGGTTTAGACTAAGCTCTTTGTAGTAGATTTTGTAAATAGAAAAGTCATGTAATATATTTTCATATAAATAAAAATTATTTTTCCATGTGCTTCTTTTATCCTTGCTATTTTTGAATGATGCACTGACATTTGTCTTGTGTCTTCGGTGCATGATATCTGTGGCGCATAGAAACTTTGGTCTTCGGATGCCCCTGAAATTCCATGCTTCTACAAGGACCTAGTGATCCTGAGGACAACAACCTAGAGCAGATAGCCACTCAAGGGAGCAGTTTCCTAAGATCGAACTTGGGAAAGAGCATAAAAAAGTGTTTCTCTTTGCTTTGTGATGGACATCGAGGAGTTCAGTAATACTGAGAAAAACTACACTACCGTCGAGAAGCCATCTTGGTCCAAATCATCAACTGAACAGAGTGATCGTGCGCTGACCAAGATTTCATCGCCACACTTTTTCAGAATATGTAAAGTTGTAGATATTTGTTTGCAAAGCTCTCATTGTGTAGTAACTTGTCTACCAATATAAAACAAGTTTTCCTTCATACAATTTTATCAAAAGACAACCATTATGTTGGAAATGAACACGAATCCGATGAAATAAACTCCGTTCCAAATCGGAATAAATTGTCGATGACCAAAGTAAAAACACAAAGTGCACATAATACAACATCCACGAACCAAAAGCACAACACAAACACAATCAACTTTTATGTTGAAAAAGCTAATGAGAAAAACAGGGCCGGCCCTGAGTTTATGGAGGCCCTGGACAAACTTTCAAAATATGGCCCATATAAATGGGCCCATATATAATAAAAAAAATCCTGAAATAAAGGTAAATAAAAAAAATGTTACAATAAAGGATTGAACCTAGGACCTCTAGTATGCAAGTATAACCTAATAACCACTACACCACAACCATTTTGTGTTAGAAGAGAATCATGTTATATATTTGTTCTATTTTAGGTACAAGATTATTAATATATGTATGTAAAAATAAATTTTTTGGGCCCCCAAATTTCTTGGGGCCCTGGGCGGTCGCCCTAGCCGCCCTGGGCTAGGGCCGGCCCTGGAGAAAAACCACGAGATAATAGAATTAACCCGAAAAGGCATCGTTGATGAATTAGAAAGTACAATAGCTCTCTTCTAGCTTTTGCACCAATCCAATACGAATCACCACAAACTATTCAAAACTGAATGAAATAGATTGCATTAGAATTAAGGAGTTATCTAAGAACTTGACTACCATGATGAACTGATGTGGATCTCCTCGAACAAACCCCCTTAACTAAATTAATTGCGAACTTAGAATCTCTCCTTCCTCTTCTCTGAGAGTTGAATCTTTAGGAAATCTCATTCCCTTGGTGAATGACTATTGTAATTAGATTCGGAATCCATATTTTTGTCACCCTAATCACTATGCATATGGTTGTTCAAATCGAACCAACATCATATTAAAACATGAAAAATCCGCCGGTCCAAGCCCGACGGTATTTCGTTTTGACATAACAAAACCCACGGGTCAATTTTCGCACTTTTAAGTATACCGACATCATACTGACAACATGCAATTGACATACCGTTGCCACTGATATTGCTCTGATACTTATCAGAGCCACCTCTAATAAGCTACGTTTGTTGCTTTCGACTTTTCGAGTTTCTCCAACACACGGATGTCACTTATAATATCACTTAGGAGTGTTCTTCACATAGAAATGTAAACCTTCCCCATCATCAACATCATAAATGTATTATATTTCTTCTAGAAAGAGAAAGGATAAATTATATAGCTAATCCTCATTCAAATCCATTATTAACTGATCCAGCATATATAGATTATGGAGCTAATTGCACCCTATCCTCGCTTGAGTTCATTCCCAATTGAATTATGGAGCTAATTAAAGATAGAATCAGCACAGGAAATTACAGACGGAACTTGAAGGTATGACCTGTAGAATTCATGACTAACTTTGAACTGGAACATATAAGGAAATTTAGTAAAAGAATTTCTGATACTTGTAAAATTACACATTTTGCAAATATCAGGTAACCTCTATACAGAACGCAGCAAATATTGTTTAGCTAAAAAGTATTTTTTTTGAAATCTAGCTAAAAAGTATTGAAAATCCGTTCTAACTAGAAGAATATGTATGAGTGGTTTATTCGGTTTCAAGCGAACCAAAATAGTCAAAACCGAATTTTTAAAAATCTGAAACCGGATCGAATCGAAATTAGCCATAATCGAAAACCGAAACGAAGTCAATAATGGATTCGGTCTGTTCAGTCGGATTATTTTTATCTTTTTTAGACCAGCCAAAAATTTAAATTGTGTTTAAATTATATTTAATAATAATTTTGATATATACAATTGTTATATTTCAAAGTTGATCCAAAGTTGGAAAAATTGTTAAATTATCAAAGTTGGATTTTAAAATACATACATACAACACATTTCTAACACAAAATACGCATAAGATTATTTACATAATTGTATAAGTTTTAATCGATTTTGGTTTTGGACCGAGAACGAAATTCAAAATCGAAATTGAATAAAAAAAATTAGTATTTTTCAACCTGAAAGCAAACCATTTTTAAATGGAATCTCTTATTCGATTCGATTAAGTTGTCGGTAGCTAATAATGTTCAAGACAGTCTGGAGGTCTCAGCCATGTGCAAATGCAGCTGAAGCAAGCAGTACCATACCAAGATTATATAGATGTACAACAGTACAAGGATCATTCATTGAAAAGAATAAGACTTGTAACAAACATATGTAATTTGAAGGAACTATTCCACTTTCCGGAAGATCCCGAAGCAGAAGTCCATACTCCACAAAACAAACATTTGCCAGAAAGGCAGGGATAACACAGTTCCTTATACCTGCATGTTGCATAGCGATGCAGAAGATATTTCAGAACATCAACATATAGGAAAACAGGATATCGGTTCAACATCATGAGAGCTTGCAACACTCATTTACGGGCTGCTTGGGCGGCTTGGCAATGATATTTTTCATCAATTTTGGAGGATTTTTTTAGCCGCCGTTCATGAATTATTTAAAAAGATACTATTTTATAATTTTTTGATTGACTAGTTTTGATTGGTTCAAAAAAAATTAAAACTAGTGCAGTATAATTTTGTGTATTTTTTTAAACATCCTAATTCAGAATGTTTTGATGATTTCTTCTTCTTTTTATATCCTGATAAACAAAAACATAAGTACAACTATTAATATCCTAACATATTTTTTTTTTTTGTTTCTTTTGAGGTCACATATGACTGCTACTTTCTCCAAAAGATAGGTTTTTTAAATTTTACGGTCCATTTGATATTTGATATGGTAGTGAATGATTGTTATAAAATTTTAGGGTCCATTTGATGTGGTAATGAATGTTTTTCTCTCAGCATTTATGATTTTTTTTTTACTTGTCAAATTATTTATGCTTGTAAATATATGAGTGTATAATCTATTGTTTGGGAAAACAATGATATAATCTTTTTGGAACGACTTTTGTTTATATATAGACATATAAGTAATTGTATTATTTTTAAAACTTTCTGGATCGTTCCGTTCGTTAACACGAATTATCAAGTAGAGGTTAGATTGATTTAAAAACTGTTATTTTAATCTGTCAAAAACTGAATTTCTCATAATCAATACTTTAAAAACATCTTATAACTGCTAACCGGCCCCAACAATTAAACCTCTTGGGCCGTGAAATGGTGAGAAGGAAAATCAAGGTGCAGGCAAATTACGCACCAAATAACGAGTCCATTTTTGTTTCACTCACCAAAGCTAGAGGAGATGTTCATCCTCCACTAAAAAATTGACACGTGGAACAAAATTAGTTTGGTGGATGAACAAAACCACTTACAAATTGGTTTGTGTCAGATGAAAATGTTCTATGTCAATTTTTTTAGTGGGAGTTGAATATCCTACCTGATGGGAAAGAAGCGCGGAAACCTTTCCCCAAACCGGAGAGTACCTGCGAGAGGACCGAGCAAACAACGCACGAACCCAAAAACAAGCACACAAAAACAATCACGCAGACACAGAGAATTTTTGACGTGGAAACCCTTGCGGGAAAAAAACCACGGGACGATCGGAGTCCAACCCTGAGAAGCCTCCACTAATGGAATAGAAGAATTACACCCTCTACAAACTCCTCCCGATCCAAATCGGATCCCCACAACACTCAGAGACAAGAACAATGATCACAAGGCTACGAAGAACGAGAACGACGAGTAGAGATTACCCGAAACACGATCTCCTTCGAAAAACGACCTTCGATCCTCCGTCTTCTTCTCCGAAGTTGCAATGGCACTCTTGCCTCCTTCTCTCTCAAACTTGTGTTGTCCAATGCGATAATGCGATAATGAATTAGGGTTGAAAAAACTCAATATATCTCCCTAATCCCGCAACCAACCTGGACCGTTGGATTAAATCCAATGATGAAAACTCATCCTGAAATCCGCTTCAGCCCCCCGACACACAGAGTTCGGCCAGAACTCTGTGTGGGGCAACCAGCACTGGGTGGCCAAACCCTGGAACGGCCAGACCGAGTTCGGCCAGAACTCGGCCTGGTACCGAGTTCGGCCCGAACTCGGCAGACTTGGTCCAGAACCCCCCTTTGGGGCAGCAGCAGCAGTAACAACTACTCCCGAGCTTCTCCGACATCGGACGACGCTCGTCGCACTCCGGGATCTTCTCCACATAGGTTGGGAACCCCACCCACTCCAACAAATCTCCCCCTTCACAACTATGGGGAGGACGTCGTCATCCCGACGATCTGCCTGCAGTACTCAAACTTCCCCCTTGGTAGAATCTTCATGAACATATCAGCTCCGTTGTCATCTGTATGCACCTTCTCAAGCTCCGCGTCCTTCTTCTCAACCACATCCCGTATCCAATGATACCGGGTCTCGATGTGCTTGGACCGGCTATGAAACGTCTGATTCTTCACAAGGTGGATCGCACTCTGACTGTCGCAAAGCAAAGTATACTGCTCTTGCTTCAGTCCCATTTCCTGCAACAGCTTCTTCATCCACAACAGCTCCTTGCAAGCCTCCGTCGCCGCAATGTACTCTGCCTCTGTCGTCGACAAGGCAACACACTTCTGCAACCGCGACTGCCACGACACTGCTCCTCCTCCCGCAAACATCATCACGTAGCCTGAAGTCGATCGCCTCGTGTCTACATCTCCAGCCATATCAGCGTCGGTATACCCAACCAGCTTCGGCTCGTCACCACCAAAGGAAAGTCTCCAACCAGCAGTGCCCTGAAGATATCGTAGAATCCACTTGACCGCACTCCAGTGTACCCTTCCAGGATTCGAAAGATACCTGCTAACCGTACCAATTGCATGAGCAATATCTGGCCTCGTACACACCATAGCATACATAAGGCTTCCCACAGCTGAAGCATATGGAACCCGCTCCATATCTTCCTTTTCGTCCTCGGTAGATGGACACTGTTCCTCAGTGAGCTTAAAGTGAGCCGCGAGGGGGGAACTCACTTTCTTCGACCCGTCCATCCCGAAACGCTGAAGTACCCAGTGAATGTACTTCTTTTGGGACAAGTGTAGCAGCTTGGACTCTCTCTCTCGGCTGATCTCCATCCCAAGAATAGTCTTCGCTGCGCCCAAATCCTTCATAGAGAAGGCCGCACCCAGTTGGCGCTTCAACTCTGCTATCCTAGTGGCATTCCGACCCACTAATAGCATATCATCAACATAGAGCAATAAGATGATAAAATCATCATCGGCAAAATACCTCACAAATGCACAATGGTTCGACGTCGTCCGTGCATAACCATGCTCCCCCATAAACGACTCGAACTTTCTGTACCACTGCCTCGGAGCCTGCTTCAGACCATACAAGCTCTTCCTCAACCGGCAGACCAAATGTGACTTGCCCTTCTCACAGAATCCCTCCGGCTGCTCCATGTACAATCCTCCTCAAGATCACCGTGGAGGAACGCCGTCTTCACATCCATCTGCTCGACCTCCAAGTCGAAACTGGCTGCTAATGCTAGCACCACCCGAATAGACGAATGCTTGACGACAGACGAAAAGATTTCATCATAATCCACGCCTTTCCGCTGACCGTAGCCCTTGACTACCAGTCTCGCTTTGTATCGAGGGCGAGTAGCATCATCCGTCTGCTTCACTCTGAACACCCATCGATTCTTCAAAGCCTTCTTGCCCTTTGGCAACCGCACCAGATCATAAGTAGAATTGGTGTGCAAGGAACTTATCTCCTCCTGCATAGCCACCATCCACTCCTGCCTGTGTTCGTCTTCCATAGCCTCTGCGAAACTTTCGGGCTCTCCCCCGTCAGTCAGTAGCACATACTCATCCGGCGAGTATCTCGTAGATGGTCGACGATCCCTGTTGCTCCTTCTCAGTGGAGCCACTGGTGCTGGCTGTATACCGACAGCCTCCTCCCCTTCAGGAACTACCTCTCCGGCATGCTCATCCTCCTGAGGGACACCCTGACCACCATCAGCAGGCTGATGATCAAGGTTGGGAGCAACTCCATGTACCGGCTCCCCCATAACTGGATCCTCTGCGATGTCCTCTGGAAACTGCTCGAAGCGAAATGACTCTAACTCAGGCAATTCCTCAGCCTCAGAAGGCGTCTCGGAATCCTGAGTGTTGGTCATGGTCTGATCCTCGACGAACACCACGTCCCTGCTTCTGTAGAGCTTTCCTTCCACTGGGTCGTAGAGTCTATAGCCAAACTCATCCCGACCGTAGCCGACAAAGACGCATCGCCTCGTCTTCGGCTCAAGTTTGGTCCTCTCGTCCTTCGGTACATGCACGAAGGCTTTACAACCAAACGCCCGCAGGTGACTGTATGACGGCTCCTTGCCGTACCATACTTTGTCAGGCACATCACCCTGCAAAGGAGCACTAGGAGACAAATTAATAATATAAGCAGCTGTGAGAAGAGCCTCACCCCAATAACTGCCCGGCAAGTTTGCTTCTGACAGCAAACACCGCACCCTCTCCATCAGTGTCCTGTTCATGCGCTCCGCTACACCATTGAGCTGAGGTGTCTTTGGCGGAGTCTTCTGGTGTCGTATCCCTTGCTCTCTGCAATACGCATCAAAGGGACCGATGTATTCGCCGCCATTGTCGGACCGAACACACAACAACTTCTTGCCCGTCCCTTTCAACGGAGGCCTGAAACTCCTTGAAAGTAGGCAGCACCTGATCCTTGGTCTTTAAGGCATAGACCCAAACCTTCCTGGAACAGTCATCAATAAAAGTCACAAAGTAAGAAGCACCACCAAGAGATTTTACCTTCATAGGACCGCAGACATCCGAGTGAATCAACTCGAGCAACGCCGGCTTCCTCTAACTTGGGTGACTCTGGAAAGACACCCTACTTTGCTTCCCAGCCAAACAGTGCGTGCATTTCTCCAACTTTGTAGACTTGAGCCCCGGAATCACTTTTCTGTTCACCAAGTAGCTCATCCCCTTCTCGCTGATATGGTCGAGCCGCCTGTGCCACAACTCGGTAGACGCGTCACTGACTGCGTTCACCTCCTGTGCCCCCTCTGCGCTCCCCTCCATATAGTAGAGACCGGACTTCTTGCTTCCTCTGGCAATCACCATCGAACCTCTGGAAAGCTTCCACTGACTATTCCCGAAGAGACTGAAGAATCCCTCGTCATCCAACCTTCCAACCGACACCAGGTTGAAACGGATATCAGGGACATGACGAACATCCTTGAGAACAAGAACCGCACCCGTCTTCGTTCTCAAATGCACATCTCCAATGGCAACCGCCTTCGACACATCTCCGTTGCCCATCTTCAACACGCCACAGTCGCCTGTCGTGTAAGTGGCAAACAGTGCCCTATTGTGAGATACATGTGCTGAAGCCCCTGAGTCCACCAGCCAAGAATTGTCATCGCAGGCGAGGTTAGTAATGACCTCATCACCTACGACGATCACATCGCCTCCATGCACCGAGGCTGCCGCTGTAGTGTTCTCTTCTTGCTTCCCCTTGTCGCCCTTCTTCTCCTTCTTCCAAGCGAAACAATTCCGCTTGATATGGCCCTTCTTACCGCAATGATAACACTCTGAGTCCTCGTACCGACCCTTGGACTTCCCCCTGCTCTTGTCTCTGCCACCACCTGGACCCCTGCTTTTGCCCCTTCCGCGGCTCTGTGAAACAAGTGCCTCTGAGTGGTGGGATGTGGATGAAGTGCCCTGAGAACGTCTCCGCATCTCTTCATTCAACACCCCGCTCTTGGCAAACTCCAGACTGACCACGCCCTCTGGAGCAGAAGCGATCATAGATACTCGTACGGTCTCCCACGAGTCTGGCAAGGTACACAGCAGCCACAGTCCCTGAACTTCGTCGTCGAACTTGACTCCCATAGAAGATAGCTGGTCAACCACGCCCTGGAAATCACTCAAGTGATCCGTAATAGACGCCCCATCCTTGTACCGCAGACCCATCATCGTTCGGATCAGGAACAACTTGTTTACCCCGGTCTTCTTCGCATACAAGGATTCCAGCTTATCCCACAACGTCTTCGCGTGCTCAATATTGGCAACGTGGTTGTACACGTTCTCATCAACAAACTGCCGTATGTACCCACACACCTGTATGTGCTCGAACTTCCAGTCCTCCTCGAATTTATCACTGGGCCTCTCGGTTGCAAACACAGGTAGATGCAGCTTCTTGACAAATAGCAAATCCTTCATCTTGCTCCGCCAATAATGATAGTTTGTGCCATTAAGGTTCACCATGCGCACCGGCTTCGCGTCCATCTCTCCTCTCTGGTTCCTCTGTCAACTCCTGACACCCTTTGAACCCAAAGCTCTGATACCACTCTGATGGGAAAGAAGCACGGAAATATTTCCCCAAACCGGAGAGTACCTGCGAGAGGACCGAGCAAACAACGCACGAACCCAAAAACAAGCACACAAAACAATCACGCAGACACAGAGAATTTTTGACGTGGAAACCCTTGCGGAAAAAAAACCACGGGACGATCGGAGTCCAACCCTGAGAAGCCTCCACTAATGGAATAGAAGAATTACACCCTCTACAAACTCCTCCCGATCCAAATCGGATCCCCACAACACTCAGAGACAAGAACAATGATCACAAGGCTACGAAGAACGAGAACGACGAGTAGAGATTACCCGAAACACGATCTCCTTCGAAAAACGACCTTCGATCCTCCGTCTTCTTCTCCGAAGTTGCAATGGCACTCTTGCCTCCTTCTCTCTCAAACTTGTGTTGTCCAATGCGATAATGCGATAATGAATTAGGGTTGAGAAAACTCAATATATCTCCCTAATCCCGCAACCAACCTGGACCGTTGGATTAAATCCAATGATGAAAACTCATCCTGAAATCCGCTTCAGCCCCCCGACACACAGAGTTCGGCCAGAACTCTGTGTGGGGCAACCAGCACTGGGTGGCCAAACCCTGGAACGGCCAGACCGAGTTCGGCCAGAACTCGGCCTGGTACCGAGTTCGGCCCGAACTCGGCAGACTTGGTCCAGAACCCCCTTTGGGGCAGCAGCAGCAGTAACAACTACTCCCGAGCTTCTCCGACATCGGACGGCGCTCGTCGCACTCCGGGATCTTCTCCACATAGGTTGGAAACCCCACCCACTCCAACACTACCTAGTTTTGGTGGGTGAAAAAATGAACTACCAAATAACTGTACCAGGATGTGTTGGACTGACAGGGAAGGAGTATCTCTCGCTAGCAAGAGACGTAGAGATAAGGGAAGGGAAGGGGAAAATGAGAGCACTGGATAATTAGTAAGGTGGTTTAGACACATGGTTATGAGAATTTGGTGTGTCAAATCATCAAGCGATTCTTTGACTCGAAAGACATGATTGATGGGTAACGAAGACATACGATTCTCAGGGTTCTCTCTTGTTAATTTTTCTGGTGGCATATACTTCGATTTCTAATGAAAACGTAGGAGATTTATTTTCCACTATTTAGTTAAAGAAGACAAACCAATAAAAAACAGACCATTTTCATGTAGATTAATTGAGTTAAGGAGAGTAGAGGTTTAAAGCTTATATTACACCCGTCATGTACACTTCATTGGCACCGTTATTGTTTCGTGGATTTGCTCGTCACACCCCGCATTCTCCTCACCATTCCTATTCTCACTGCACTCGCCTCACCTGTAGAAAATATAATCAACATTTATTTCTGAGTTAAAAAAATTTATAAGACAGTCATTGCAATTTTTACAAAATTTGAATTACGTTTACAATTTTACTATTGAACTTGTAAACAAGTTCATATAAAGAAGGGGAGGTTTCTTTTGTCCTTCCCACGCTTGGAACGCTGTAACTTTTCCTACATCTTCTTAGTCGTCGCAATACGTCAGAGACATGGAGAATCAACGCGAGAGAGGCAATCGAGAAACTATTAAACATGCTAAATATTTTTGGCAAGGGCAGCCCTGGCCCAGACAGGCCAGGGGACAGCCCATGGCCAAATATTGAAAGAATACCAACATAGATGTATTTAAAATAGAATTAGTATGTACCATGAAACACATCTAACACAAAATAAGTGGTTATCATGTTAGACTTCTACACTAGATGTGTTCAGTTTCCTTAGTAACATTTTTTTTGTTAAAATACTTTTATTTTAGTTTCTTAAAAGTTTTGGATTAATTGCATTAACTATCTCTATGTTTTATACTTATTACACGGACCGTCCTTGCTTTGAAACTAATTATACGGACCCATTTATAGTTGCTTTTTTTGCAATGCCCCTATAGTTACTATTTTCTATATAAACTACTAACATTGATCACACTTTTGGTTAATAAAATTTATAAAGGAGATAGGTGGTTAATGTAATTATTTTGGAATATAGGTAGTCATGTAATACTCATGAAACTTGGGGGGGGGGGGGGGGGGGGGGGGGGGGGGTGTGTGTGAGGGGAGGGTCAGTGTTTAATCCAAATTTTTACATAAATATGGGGACCCATTTTAAAAGTTCGTCTCGGGTCCCCGTGGCGTCAGGGACGACCCTGATTTTAGGCATTGGAATAGATATTTCACCCACTTCGCATAGATAAACAAGACTTATCCATCACAACTCCCTCCAATTAAGGAAAAAAAAAAGTGCAACACTAATAAATCCATGAGAAAAATTGTAAAAAGGATCCGTTGGTTCCCATATTTGTTAAGAACCAATTCCTATAATTACTTAAAAAGACAAGGATTTTAAAATGTTTTGCATCCTTCCTTCATGTCCCTTGTCCTTCATCTTAATAGAAGTGAGAAAATGCAAGAAAAAAAAATTGCATCTTCCTTTTTTCTAAAGTTATTATATTCTTTCAGCAAATATTGATTATTAACTGTTCAAATTTTAAGAAGTTAAAAAGAAACCATCAAATAACTAATGTAGTAAAAAAAAAGTTCTACTAGAAAGCTTTTAATTTGGTTCAAGAAAACAGACCTGTTCTCAGTAAATATTTAGTGCCAAACTTGTTGTTAATTAAGTTAAAAGATTAGTTTTAGGGTCTAATATAATATTCAAATTTTACGTTTAGGTCTCCATATTATTCAGAAAGAATTTTGGTCTTGTTCTGACGGTTGGCTTGGGCTGACGTTAGGTCTGTTGGTCTCCATAATATTCGAAACTTGTGTTAGTTTTAGGATCTCGTATGATATTCAAAATTTGTGTTTAACTCTCCATTTGAACCGTTAGCCCAAATCACGGTGGGACGAGACCTAAACTCTTTCTGAATATGGAGACTATACATTCGAATATTATATGAGACCTTCAAACTAAATACCCTTAAGTTAATTATGAGAAGTATTCCTGAAAACCTTATTTGGGGCGACGTTAGTCTTACCCCTACTTCAACAAATTTAACCTTTATTATCACAAGAATCAAGAGATTTTATGTCTCAATACCAACTAAACTTTCTTCAGATGCCATGTAATTATTCCTTCCTCTTTTTTCCAGCAGAAAAAATAAGTGAACCACTTACTCCAACAAAACCTTCATTTTGGATTTCTTTCTTCATGCAATGCATGTCAGGTCCTAAGCAAAAGAACTAACAAGAAGGAAAGAGGCTTATGTCCCAAATACTCAACATGTTATTTTTTTTAGCTTGTGCCCAGTGGATTATAATCCCGAATCCACCACTGTCTTGAAGGTCATTCCTATCAACTCAAGAGATAATCCAAGTCTCATGTTCCTTGGGACCAGTGTCCAAACGTTCATGTAGGAACAAGAGAGCAACTTGGAAAAGCTTTAATATGCTTTCTACTTGAAGAAAGGAAAAAAAAAATAGTCAGGCTTTGGGTGTCACCAGGCTGCTGCTTACACAGAATCTAAAAAAAGGTCAATATGTGCACAGTCCCACCTCTATACTAATGTGGAAAAATTATTTTCGTGACATGCATCCTCCATCCTACAGTGCAAACAACAAATCTTACCATCGGAACTACTAGGCTCAAGATAATGCAAGCCGCAATTGCCTCCTTGGATCTCGTCAACTGATAACTTCATGATTCCTTCAAATTCGTCTCTCCATCTAAATTGGATTAAAACTCATATTGTCATTTGATCACCCTCTTTAATTGGTTCAAAGTCAGTCTAGTGCAAAGAAGAGTGCTCACAAATTATCTGTAAAGTACATAATATATATAGAAGAAAGAAGAAAGAACTTTCACCATCATCAGTGTAGAAGAATTAATCAACTATAACAAATCTATAACCATAATCATCTCTATCTCTAGTTTTAGGAAAAGAACAGCAAGTACTACACCACTATCACTTTAATACAACATCCAAACAAAAGAACTACAAAAAGTTACACTTCTAACTTCAAATCAACGTACATCCAAACAAAACATTTATGAATTTCAACTTTCAAGTGTCACTTTCTCAAAACATTCAAACACAAGAAATCGAAATAAATACGAATGCAAGATCAGATGCGTATGCGGAATTTCGATTTCACACTTTCGTACTTTCATCCACTTCGGCGAACCAAACAGGCTCCAATAGATGGAGCCTTCGAAGCTTATGACTTATTTACTAGAAAAGTGTTAGGAAGCAATGACCAATCAAGCATGTCAAGGACATGGCTTTTGGCAGCCAGTCCTGATACCAAAAGGACAAGCTATAGACCAAAAGGGACCTCACCATTTAATCCTTCTCATTTAAATGGCCACAGGAATAACAAGGAAAAGAGAGAGTGGAGGAAAGATGGATTTGGTCATTATGGGGGTCCATACTAACATTAACACAAAGCAATGAACAGTGCAGAAAGATTGTGTGTGTGTGTGTGTGTGACAATTCATGATGTGGATATATGGTTGTCCATGCTAACTCATAGAGCTCGTGAAGACCCAACAGTTGGTTACCAATGTTTCATCCATAATTGATAATTCTCTGCAAACATGATTCTTAGCTGCTAAACCATTAAAGTCGCCATGTCACAAGAGTATATGCATAGGTCAAGACTACAGCACTGAGAAATAATACATCCCAACCACCCAAGATAGGGAAAGATCAGGACCGGCCTGGGGTTTGGGTTTGCTCTAGTCGGAACTAATTTGGTTGTTCCTTGACCCTTATTATGGACTGGTTATGGGGGTCATGTTGGGCCTAGGGTTTTGCCCTAAGTAGAGGGGCTGTCCAAGTCCAAAGTCATGTCGGGCTTACCCTGGGCCGGCCCTGGGAAAGACCCAGCTGCCGATGCCTCTATGACGACGCTTTTGTATGGGAAGATGCTGAGTTGCGCATGATAGAATGCATCGAGATGATCTAAGTCTTAACACAACCACCAAATCGTAGGATGACAATGATAACAAGAGCCAGCAGTGTGAGGAAATGAGCCTAATAAAAAAGGAGGGCTTGCGCATTACTGAAAGTCTGATTCAAACCATTGAATGACAAGCCAAAGCAAGAAAATACTGCAACATGACAAAGACTACAAGAAGCCTGGTCTCTACAGGAAAGGACCCTAAGATGGATGATATAGACGATAGTTGGGACAGTTCAGGATTCGTCACAGCCCCAGTTATAGTTCTACATCATGAGCTTACTGTAAAAAGTTTTGCTGCATCAAAACATATCTTCATATATAAGAGTTACTGCTCTCAGCTAACTGTACATGTGATGGGCGAATGCAAGTTGCATAAGGAACCAAATACACACACACATCAGCCTGCATACTTGTCCAGATGGTTAAATTGTCCAGCCTACCATATACATGTACGAGTTTGAACCACAACAGGGAAACCTACATATCCAGAACGGGACGTCTCCTTAGGGGGCAAGATAAGGACCCGACGATTACAGACCCGACTACGATTGTCAGAAGCGGCGATTTAAAGGGCGAAAGTTCGGTCACTGGCCAATAGGGCTGTCTAGATGAGAGTGAGGCAAGAGGACAGGGTCAGTTCGTGGTTTTTTTTTTACCAATCTTTTAATAATTATTTCCTGCTATATATAGTTTGCAAAAATAGGTCAATAATGTTTCTTGCTATATATAGCTGTGCAAAATAGGTAAAGATTTGATTTGATTTGGTTAGATTTGTTAGAAGTGATTTTAGGAATCCTGATATAATCTTTGTTTCCTTTTATACTCTTTGTAATCTCTATATAAATATATTGAGGCCTGCAGTTTCACCAATAATGTATCTGCACAGCAATAGGCAAGAGAGACTAAAAGTCCGTCGCCATAGAGTTTTTATTTTTTTCCCGCAGTTATCCAGGACTAAAAATTTGATGCCATAAAGAAAAATCTCACATACATTTATCCATGATCACAAATTAGATTAAAGATGAACTGCAAGTTGTGATATGAATCTCCTTAACACTTGCATATTCTTAATGGGAACACGGTGTGACCCGAACCGGAGATGACCAATGAGTTGCGATATTGGACTGAGCCCATATCCCTTAAAAGGGAATTCTTATGTAAGGCCTAAACAAATCACAATTATCTACACCTCATGATCTCACCTCCTACCCAATGTGGGACTAAATTACCAACTCCATTGTCACTGTCACCCCTTTTGAGGGCTTAACCGAAAATGATATATAATCCAACAATCCCTACCGTTTGCTAGCCGAACAACCTTAGCATCTCTGCTACATTTGCTCATTTCCGCCAGCTGAACAACCTTAGCATCCCTGCTATCTTTGCTCGTTCCCGCCAGCTGAACAACCATAGCACCTCTGCTACCTGCTACCTTTGCTCGTTTCCGCCAGCCGAGCACCCAGGAGATCCAACATATTGTCGTCTCCAACCGTCCGACCATAGAACCAAACTAACACGTTCATCCACCTACCATTGTGTGCCAATCACAATGTCTTGCTCCACCTTAGGCACGTCAAACCCACCTTTAAAGCCAATCCGTATAGTTGCATATGCTCTTAACTCCACCTTGAGAAGAGACGCCTTGGTCCACCTTTGCGCGTCAAATCCACCTTTGAAGCCAATCCGTGTAGTTCAGCACCGTCTGTCTCGAACCAATTAGAGCCGTCCAAACCAATCTCGTAACCTTGAGCTCTGATACCACTTGTTGGGAACGTGGTGTGATCCGAACCGGAGTTGGCCTATGAGGTGCGATATTGAACTAGGTCATATGCCTTAAAAGAGAATTCTCATATAAGGCCTACACCTCATGATCCCACATCATATCTGATGTGGGACTAAATTACCAACTCCATTGTCACCCTCTTTTAAGGGCTCAACCGAAAACGAGATACAATCCAACAATATTTACTGCAAAAATATGGGAAATGAAAATTGTCAGAACAAGATAATTTAGAGAAATTCCCAACCAAAAGAAAAGGAATGAATACACTAAGAGATTACCACAAATCTTAGACAAGTGCATGATTGATAACTGCTGGAAGCACCAATATCTGCTATTCATATAAATACTTGTAAGCGACATATTTTATCAAGGACGCTATCGTGAACGAACCAAACACACCAAAAACGACTGTAAACATGTCCTTTATGTATGGAAAGAGAGAGCCAAGCATGCTATTTAGACGAAAGATCAAGCAGCTATAAGTAGGCAACCTTTAATCAACACAAATACTTGTGCCTAGTTCAACCACAAGTAGGCAAAACATCATTTCAATCTAAAAAGTAGTATTCCGCCTTAGCTACAAGTAGTTCATCGTCATAAATATAAACTAATTTAATAGATAACCAGAGAAATGGGAATAAGGAGTAGGAATTGTAGTTTGACGGACTAACTTGCACAACAAAATCAAGCTACCCAGAGAACAGTAATCACGGTTCTGATACATCACAGGTTTGAACTTAAAAGTATTCAGCTTCTGACCTTATAACTCATCTTTTACTGACAGGAATAAGAAGTGAAGGGACGCAAGTTTCTCGCTCCTCTCATAAATAAATCAAACATATAAACAATTGTAGTCATTTCTTAAGGACGAACCTATAGATTACATTGTCCTTACTACTATAGGGCTCTTTTTCTGCTGACCTTTGTGTACAATGGTAACGGTAATACAAGGGATAGAACTAGAGAAAGAAACACATATAGATATGGTGTTAAGCTCTCGACGTGCAGTACATGAATGGGTATGTTTATTTGAATCATATAAATTAAATTTGCCAATGAACAAAATGATCTATTTTCATCTTTGGCGTGCTAAAGTGAAGCTCATAAACTTTTCTAGTTATAGGGAAACAGAGATTAAAGGAAAGTCAGGAAAGCAGTTTTCTAGATCTAGATATCACTTGAAAATATTTCTTTAGCACATGAATACTTCTAAACCACCCAACTACCAATCAGAATCGATGGGCTTCTTGGTCTAATTCATTTAGGCTGTCATAAAGAAATGCACTGATGAAATGGTACAGTTCAGTTGGTGACAAATATCCTTACCCGTATAGAATCAACCAGGGCCAGTGGGTCTTCTGATGGTGAAGGAAATTTCTATTTGATAACAAAAAGAAGAAGAAAAAGACGATGAACGGATAGAATGGAACCAGTAGGTTGTATGGATAGATGCAGATGATCCTCTATGAGATTAGGTGGAACTTTACAATCCAGTTGTGCCTATCAGTTCTGTCATTTCTTAACACACTATCTTCATAAGATTAGTGGAGCCAACGTTGGTAAATCAGAAATGTTTTGTAACCTTTCCCTTGTTAATTTGAAAGGAAAAAAAATCCTTATTGGAGATTATGAAGTCTCAATCAAACATCTATATTTTCCTCAAGAAAATCCTACTGTGTAAGCGCAATGGTCCCATAGTGTGGCTAATTGTTGCAAGTTTGTCTAATTTGTCAAGTCAGTCGAAAACTAGACAGAGTCCTACATGATTGGGATTTGCAGGTGCGAAGCATCTTCCAGAAAGTGGAGGTTGAAGGTAAGATAATGTTTTGACCAATTGAATTCTAGGCATAAGTTCTCGTGAAGCAAGATAATCAAAGAAGTTACATCAGGTCAAGAAATTAGGGCACCTTTAGACATCAGTGGCTTCAGACCCTACACATTTTTGAAGGCGATACCTGGTTGTACTGATATAGATATACTGATTGGTGCAGTTGCTATACATATAAATATATGCAATCCTAGAGAAAGAAAATAGGTGAGAGAAGTTGGTCACTGAAAAAAGAACCAAAATATGATTCAACTATATAACCATATTAAAAGAATCATAAAAATCTAACGGCGAGAAGAAATAAAACTTTATAGCTTCTGAAATTTGATAAATATTGGAGTCTATGACCAAGAAACTTCTAGGAGAAGTCCATGTTCAATACTTGGAATATGAAACAAGATACAATATATATCCACCACAAATATTACCCAATAGCACTCTGTTGAAGCTTTTCCTTGACATGTAGAGAGCTTGCTCTCAAATGCCTAGTGAAGTTTAGTCCCACATTAAAAGCATCATGAGGTATCTCAACATATACTTGGTATGTGTTGTTGGGATATGCACATGTGGTGATGACCCTAAGGAGGGAACCATGTGGGTGATTTTACTAGGAGGTAAGACTAAGACTCCATGGTAAGCTTAATGCTTTTTGCTCTTGGAATTTATTCCATTGGAGCTAAGCCCTGTAGGGACTTAACGACTCGGACTCGAGCTCATGAGACGTAATGTGGCATTTTGTTGGCGCACTTTGCACGTCAGCATCGTCGCTAGGCGCATAGTGCACTTAAGTTGCGCTCGTTGCGCGAGCCTCTTGTGCAGCCGTTCACGCGCCAGTTCGCGCTGCCCGATTGTGCGGCCAGATGGCGCACCAGTTGGCGCTGCCAGATGGTGCAGAAGTTGGCGCTACAGTTGGCACGACGGTTGGCGCAGGGTGCGCACGGTGTGCGTGTGGCGCAGATGCGCAGGTAGCGCACGGTGCACATGTGGCGCGGGTGGCGCAGGTAGCGCGGTGTGCGTGTGGCGCAGGTTGCGCAGGTAGAGCAGTGCGCATGCATGTGGCGCAACTGCGCAGGTGCGCAGTTTGCGCTGTGCGCGTTTGGCGCATATGGCGCAAGTTGCGCAGGTGGCGCGCGCTGTGTTCCTGTTGGCTCAGATCGTATCTGTGCACGATTTGAGCAGTTACAACACGTTCGGAGCGGTTTTTTCCACGTCCCGAACGTTCTGCTAACTGGACAGTTGCAGCATAGGCCTATAAGGTCTTCTCTCTCTCTCAGTAGACAAGTGTTCAGAACACATTCCTTACAAATTTTACAGAGTTTGAGAGAGAAGAGAAGCAGAGCACCAGTACCACTTAGCGCAGGAGTTCGTGCGCCATCCGAGGAGTCAGAAGAGCGGAGTTGTCACTCCCCGTTCCCAGAATACGTATTTTTATACATGTGCAACTCATGTATATTATTTAGTATTTATCCTGTATTTAATTTCCTTTAATTTTATGTTAATAATTTTCTGCATTTTATTTCCTGCAATTTTATTCCTGTATTTTATTTCTACATTTTATTTCCTGCAATTTTATTCCTGCATTTTATTTTCTGCATTCTATTCCTGCATTTTTATTTTCTGCTGTAATCTTGCTTGTGGTTCGGGTTCATGGTGGGCTTTTCGGGTCATGGTGGATCAAACCCGACCCAAACTCCCACCTACCACCACCCTTCCTATTTAAAGCTTCCATCTCCTTCTCTCTCCTCATAACTCTCATTTTTCACCATTACTTCTTTTCTTCCTCTCATCACTTCTCCATCTACCAGCAGTAGCAGCAGGCAAGTGCAAATCTTGCTTCTTGCTTGGAGAACTATTTTTATGGTTCATTTCTCTTCCTCTCATGATCTTGAGAGAGTTTAGTACTTAGCATTTTTGATTTCTGTGGCTTGTTTCTTCTAGATCTAAGTTGTATTCTCGGCTGTCCATGGGTTCTGAACCATGGGAACTTCATTTCTGGCTTGGGACGAAGGTTCCTGAGTCACGCACACGTCTTTACGTGTCTGCGTGTATTTTCAGTCACGCACACGTCTTTACGTGTCTGCATGTATTTTTAGTCACGCACACGTCTTTACGTGTCTGCGTATATTTTCAGTCACGCACACGTCTTTACGTGTCTGCGTGTATTTTTAGTCACGTACACGTCTTTACGTGTCTGCGTGGATTTTTAGTCACGCACACGTTCTTACATGAGCGTGCGTGAATTTTTAGTCACGCTCACGTTCCCATGAGCGTGCGTGAATTTTTAGTCATGCTCACGCCTTTATGTGCCAGCGTGACATTTGAGTTACGCACACGTCTTTGCGTGCGTGCGTGAATTTCTTACCACTTTTCATGCTCACTTGTGAGTGCGTGAATTTTCCTTCACGCTCACACTGTGCGTGCCAACGTGAACCACTTTTCACGCTCACGCTGTTTACATGCTCACTCCAACCTGCTAGACTTGTTGGCGTGACTTGTTGGCCTTAGCATAGACTTGTTGGCGTGACTTCCTGACCTGGGTATTTTTATTTATGCTATAAATTATTCATTTAATGATGGCATGATAATTCTTCTATTAAATCCTTACGCCTTTTGGCATAAACTTGATAATCTTAGCATGTTAATATTTTGATACATATGGTTGTATAGAACGTGCCTTGTGTCATGATTGGTTTATGGATACCTAGTAAGGCTGGAATTTAACCATGAGAGTTACAGACTCGACCCCATGTAATACTAATTGACTTTCATGCCTTGTTACCATTGATAATAATGGTTATCTTGACTAAAATTGATCATGCGTTCCTAGTTGGAACTAAGAGACTGGCTAGTCGTCTTATTGAATTGAATGAATGAGACACGTTCATGTAATGAACTATTGTACTCGATTAGCCGATCCCGAATATTGGCATACAGGCACATGCAGGCTTCAAACTTATTTATTTATTTATTTAGTTATTTATTTATCTTACAAAAACAGCATGTGTACTTTATGGTCAAGGCATGATTACTCCGTGGTTAGATTTGATTGTTGTATTACGCTATGTAAGACCTACAACATAGCCGCACGGGTATCGTCGTAGAGTTGCGCATATCGTACCCCGTACGAAAGTACTCATTTGAATGACCATGATCCACGGCATGGAACTTCACTCAACGTAGAGACCATTAAGTCAAATAAAATAACGATGGCATGGAGAGAATGGATTCCCGAATTCTTACATTGTATCCCTCTTGGGACTATTAAGTGCCCGACAGGCCGGCTGGTTCCCACAGATACTGTAAATCTGTCACACGGGCAGGGAACGGTATCTGCTTATATTATTGTACATACTATAACGACGGGCGTCCCGCTGGGACTCGTCTAACTACATGATTGGCACAATTGATTGATTGGATAGACTAGCCTTGCTCGCACATAGTAAGAACTGAGGAATCCCTATTTACATAATTCCAGGATAACTTGGGACTCACAATAGCAAGCCGTAGTAGTTGATTGGCCGTTCAAGATGATTTGTTTGTGTACTGTACCTACTCTGTTGTCTAACTGAGATGATCAGAATGTCAGGACATGACGGGCCAACTTCTGTCCTTGTTTGGTTGGGAGGTTGGTTCGAAGTGTCGTGATGTTATGTGAATCCTAGTAGATAGCAGAGATCTATTATTATGTCCTCTTACTTACTGGTTTAATCCTTCATATCGTGCTCCCTTGTGGTACTTGCTATTAGAGGTCTAACCTCTCTGGTTTTGCATGGCCAGATTTAGAGCCAGTCCCCGAGGATCCAGCTTACTTCTACCTCCAAGATGGTCAATACTAGAGGGATGATCGCAGGAGGACTCGAGTGGGTTTCCTTACTTCACCGCTCGTTTTGTTATTTACTTCATACTTAGCCGTTTGGCACCGACATATTAGTCGGATTGTCTTGCACTTACTTTTGCATGATTGTAACTAAAGTCAGACTGCAGCTGATAACAATTTTGTATATGTTACTATACCATCTGGCTATGTTTTGTAAAGCCAGATCTCCAGAACATTTTGACTGAGCGTTTGGGACGCCTTACTGCTTTATCTTACATGTTCTCTATTTCTGTTTCTTGTTTTGAATGATTGAGACAATAGATGTGAAGTGACCATAGTAAGACTTTCATATAGTATGCACCCCCTCGTCTGGTTAGACAGCATTGATCGTATTATACGGTACTCATCTACCCGTAATACGTAGTTGGCTGAGTCATTCCCCCGCTCTCCAGTATTCTGGTTCTGAGACGTGACAAGGTTTCAGTGGTGGCCCATACAGGTCTGATTTCAGACTTGTGGGGTATTTTGATTTATAGGATGTCTCAATCACACGTGTTCCCCCTTGATCTCATGATTCGTTATTCTCAACCCTTGCTTGACATTCCAGTATCCTTTGACTTCATTGATCCTTCATGTCCGGTCGTTTGATTGTTCTCTTGTTCCTTTTCTTAGGGGCACTTCGTCCGCATCGGTCAGAGCTGGGCAGCAACAGCAGAGAGCAGCATGGACAACCTGACCATGTTGGTCAGCAACAAGGGCCAGTCTCACCTCAGGAGGCTACCCAAGAAGAAGTGTAGTAGAACCAGCAGCTGAACCACAGTATCCGGATGTTCCACCACCACCAACAGTTCCACCTACCCAAGTGGACACACCAGCCCTTCTGGAGATCATGAGAGAAATGATGGCTACTCAGCAACATCAGATGCTGGCCCAACAGCGCATGCACACTCAGCTACAAGAGCAGAATGTGTTGCTCAACCAAGGATTGCAGACGGCTTTGGAAAGAGGAGTGAGGACTGATTCAGGAGCATCAGCCAGGTTTTGCAAGTACAACCCCCGCCGTTTCGAGGGCACGGAGGATGCCATCTCAGCAGATGCATGGCTTAAAGACATGGAGGCTATTCTGACAGCAGCTAAGGTACCGACAGAAGAACGTGTGGATCTAGTGAAGTTGTTGCTTCAGGATCTCGTACGTGATTGGTGGGAATCAGAGGAAGTGGGCATCAGACGTCCTGTGGCTTGGGACGATTTCACTGCAAGATTCAAGACCAAGTACTATGGAGTTGTGGCGCGGTTTGAGCTACAACAGAAGTTTATCAGCCTCAGACAGGCCGACAAGACTGTAGATGCTTATGCAGCAGAGTTCTACAGATTGAGTAGATTTCCCCAGAGATGGTAGAAACAGAGAGCTAGAGGGCTATGAGGTTTCAGCAAGGGTTTCATCTTGAACTCTTGCAATTGATAGAGGGGCACAATTACCAAACTTTTGACGAAGTATTGACGGCAACTCGAAGGCATGAGATCACCATTCAGAGGCTTGCAGTAAGGACTGGGGTCAGAAGAGATCCCACAGTCAGATTGAAGGAGGAGGGGAAGCAGCGCCCCGAACAACAGCACCATCCACTGGCATTCGTATCCACGATGTGGCGATACGAGGACCAGCACCACCACCCAGGCAGCAGCAACAGCAACAGAGGAAGAACCAGCAACCCCCGGCGGGCTGCACTTATTGTGGAAAGATGGGACACACTAGAGATGTGTGTCGGACATTGAATGGACTGTGTCTGATATGTGAAAATCCAGACCATCGGGTTACCATATGTCCCATGAATTCGAGGTCAGGAGGACCAGGACAGCAGTTTCCTGCTCTGCCAGCACCAGGGGCAGGCCAGTATCGAGGACCAGCAGTGGCAGTGAGACCGTTGGCACAGCGTCCGCAGGCTCAGATGTTTCGGCAGCAGGGACCGCCGATGCAGCAACACCAGCATAGACCACCCCAGCATCATCAAGGAAGGGGCCAGCAGCAACATCAGGCTAGGCCGCAGCATGGGAACCAGCAAGGAGGTCAGGGCAAGCATTCACTTTATCCTTGGAGGAGGCATTGGCATCGGAAGATGTTGTGGCAGGTAACATTCTCGTCGCCTCATATCCCGCAGTAGCATTGTTTGATTCGGGAGCATCCCATTCATTTATATCTGCACAATTTGCGACACGACTAGGAATGGAATTCGAGGCATTGCCAGGGAGGTTGAATATACTCACTGGTAATGGACTCGTAGGAGTTAGTAGAGTTATCTTAGCGTGTAGCGTTGTAGTTTGCGGGCATTTCTTACCCGCCCGGTTGATAGAATTTCCTGTTGGAAATTTCGACGTTATCTTAGGCATGGACTGGCTGAAAGACAGTCATGCGACAATAGATTGTCGTAGAGGGAGTGTATCTTTTGATATTCCAGGCATGAAGAGGTTCACCTTAGTCAGATCAGAGGCAACTCAGCTAGAACAAGGAGTAATAGCAGCAATGGAAGAAGTTCAGATTCCGAAGGTAGTTGAAGAATTTCCAGACGTATTTCCTGAAGAACTTCCAGGTCTACCACCGGTTAGAGATATTGAGTTCAGCATAGAATTGGCACCAGGAACTAAACCGATATCAGATCGAGTTTATAGAATGGCGGATTCAGAGCAGGCCAAGGTATATCAGCATATAGAGGAACTGAAGGAGAAGAAGTTCATCCAAGCTAGCGTGTCACCATGGGCAGCACCAGTGGTACTTGTGGGGAAGAAGGATGGGTCATCCAGATTATGTATTGACTACAAGAAGTTTAACGCGGCAACAGTGAAGAACAAGTACCCATTATCCAGGATCGACGACTTGTTTGATCAGTTGAGCAAGGCTAGAGTTTTTTCCAAGATAGATCTTCGTTCAGGGTACCATCAGGTGAGGGTTCGGAAGGAAGATATTCCCAAGACAGCATTCAGGTCGAAGTATGGGCATTATAAATTCTTAGTAATGCCGTTTGGTTTGACCAATGCTCCAGCAATATTCATGGATTTGATGAATCGCATCTTTATGCCATACTTAGACCAGTTTGTCGTTGTGTTTCTCGACAACATTCTCGTATACTCTGTTAGTGAAGAGGAGCATGAAGACCACCTCAGAAAAGTGTTACAGGTTCTGAGAGAGAACCAGTTGTATGCCAAGCTCAGTAAGTGTGAGTTTTGGTCGGATAACATTTCATTTTTGGGTCACATCATATCAGGAGCTGGAGTAGCAGTAGATCCCAAGAAGATAGAAGTAGTAGAAAGTTGGCCAGTACCCAAGACCGTAGCAGATGTGCGGAGCTTCTTGGGATTGGCACGATATTACAGAAGGTTTGTGTCAGACTTTGCAAGGCTTTCAGCACCCATTACCCACTTGACCCGGAAGGATGTACCATTCGTTTGGTCGGCAGAGTGTCAGGCATCATTCGAGACTTTGAAGCAGAAGTTGATATCAGCACCTATTCTTACATTGCCAGTTGGACCTGGAGGTTTTACAGTATATTGTGATGCGTCAGGTAAAGGACTTAGATGTGTCCTTATGCAGCATGGGAAGGTGATAGCATATGCATCTAGACAGCTTCGGGACCACGAGAAGAATTACCCAACTCATGATTTGGAGTTAGCGACAGTAGTGTTTGCTCTGAAGCTATAGAGGCATTACTTATATGGTGACCGAGTGGAGATGTACACAGATCATAAAAGTCTGAAGTACATCTTTACTCAGAAGGAACTAAACATGAGGCAGAGAAGATGGCTGGAGTTGATTAAGGATTATGACATGGAGCTTCAGTATCATCCAGGCAAGGCTAATGTGGTAGCAGACGCTCTTAGCAGGAGAGGCGGCGCATTTATGTTGACAACACAGAGACATATCTTAGAAGACCTTCAGGAGATGGGCATCGAAGTTATACTTCCTAGTGATGTAGGAGTTCTAACAAGTCTGCAAGTTCAATCCGACTTGGTAGACAGGATCAAGGCAGCTCAGCACAAGACCCAAGGATTCAGAAGCTTAGGGCAGAATATGAGTCAGGACTCAGGAAGGAGATGAGAATTCATGAAGATGGTACACTTAGGTTTGGGTCACGTCTATGTGTGCCTAGTGGAGATATCAGACAGGAGATTATGGCAGAAGCTCACAGTTCTCAGTATTCTATTCACCCTGGAGGGACCAAGATGTACCAAGATATCAAGCAGCATTTCTGGTGATTTCTGGTGGAACGGGATGAAGAGGGAGATAGCTAGATTTGTTTTCCGTTGCTTGGTATGTCAGCAAGTGAAGGCAGAACAACAGAGGCCAGCTGGGTTATTGCAACCGCTTCCTATCCCGGAATGGAAATGGGAGCATATTACAATAGATTTTGTGACCGGTTTACCGAGATCACTAAGTGGTAAGGACGCTATTTGGGTAATAGTGGACCGACTTACAAAGGTAGCACACTTTCTTCCTTTCAGAGTAGGATAATCTACAGAAAAGTTGGCAGAGTTGTATATGCAACAGATAGTCAGGCAGCATGGAGTCCTTGTCAGTATTGTGTCGGATCGAGATACCCGCTTTACATCACATTTCTGGAAGAGTTTACATCATAGTCTGGGTACCAAGTTAAGGTTTAGCACGGCCTACCATCCGCAGACGGATGGGCAATCAGAAAGAACGATTCAGACTTTAGAAGATATGTTGCGAGCTTGCACTCTAGATTTTGGAGGGTCTTGGGAGAGTCACCTGCACTTAGTCGAGTTCTCATACAACAATAGTTATCAAGCCAGTATCCAGATGGCGCCATTTGAAGCACTATATGGTAAGAAGTGCAGGTCGCCGCTTGCATGGGATGATATCGGAGAGAGGAAGATGTTAGGCCCAGAAATGATTGTTCAGACGGTTGAAGTGGTTAAGGGAATTAGAGAGCGACTTCGAGTTGCGCAGGACCGGCATCGTCATTGGGCGGACCACCATCGTAGGCCGTTAGAGTTCTCTGTTAGGGACCACGTATTCTTGCGGATCTCACCTACTCGTGGGGTCATTAGATTTGGCGTTCGCGGGAAATTGAGTCCGCGGTACGTGGGCCCATTTGTTATCCTTGATCGGATAGGCGATGTTGCTTATCGTTTATCCCTTCCGCCTTCGTTACGAGAGGTGCATGACGTGTTTCATGTATCTCAATTACGTAGGTATGTATCGGACCCAAGTCATATCCTCGATCATTCTGAGCTGGTTGTTGGTACCAACCTGTCTTACGAGGAACAGCCTGTGTCCATTTTGGACCGAAGAGAGAAGATACTCAAGAACCGAACAATTAGTCTTGTCCGGGTTGCTTGGGGTCATCACTCATTGGGAGAGTCAACGTGGGAACGTGAGGATGATATCCGATCACGGTATCCACACCTGTTTGACTCACAAGGTATATCTCTTCTGTATACCTTGATTGTCCTGATTCTTCATGCTTGTCATCTTATGGGTAGAGCTACTTGATATCGTGGATTGATGAATTTACATATATAGTACTTGCTTTTGATATGGTAAAATGATTGCTTGCTCACTAGAATTGCTTGTATTAGTTTAGCTCCGATATTTCTATCTGCTTGGATTTAAAATTTCGAGGACGGAATTTTTCTAAGGTGGGTAGAGATGTCACTCACCGTTCCCAGAATGTGTATTTTATATATGTGCAACTCATGTATATTTATTTAGTATTTATCCTGTATTTAATTTCCTTTAATTTTATGTTAATTAATTTTTTGCATTTTATTTCCTGTAATTTTATTCCTGTATTTTATTTTCTGTATTTTATTTCCTGCAATTTTATTCCTGCATTTTATTTTCTGCATTCTATTCCTGTATTTTTATTTTCTGCTGTAGTCTTGCTGGTGGTTCGGGTTCATGGTGGGCTTTTCGGGTCATGGTGGATCAAATCCGACCCAAACTCCCACCTACCACCATCCTTCCTATTTAAAGCTTCCATCTCCTTCTCTCTCCTCATAACTCTCATTCTTCACCATTACTTCTTCTTCTTCCTCTCATCACTTCTCCACCTACCAGCAGTAGCAGCAGGCAAGTGCAAATCTTGCTTCTTGCTTGGAGAACCATTTTATGGTTCTTTTCTCTTCCTCTCATGATCCTGAGAGAGTTTAGTACTTAGCATTTTTGATTTCTGTGGCTTGTTTCTTCTAGATCTAAGTTGTATTCTCGGCTGTCCATGGGTTCTGAACCATGGGAACTTTATTTCTGGCTTGGGACGAAGGTTCCTGAGTCATGCACACGCCTTTACGTGTCTGCGTGTATTTTCAGTCACGCACACGTCTTTACGTGTCTGCGTGTATTTTTAGTCACGCACATGTCTTTACGTGTCTGCGTGTATTTTCAGTCACGCACACGTCTTTACGTGTCTGCGTGTATTTTTAGTCACGCACACGTCTTTACGTGTCTGCGTGGATTTTTAGTCACGCACACGTTCTACATGAGCGTGCGTGAATTTTTAGTCACGCTCACGTTCTCATGAGCGTGCGTGAATTTTTAGTCACGCTCACGTTCTCATGAGCGTGCGTGAATTTTTAGTCATACTCACGCCTTTATGTGCCAGCGTGACATTTGAGTTACGCACACGTCTTTGCGTGCGTGCGTGAATTTCTTACCACTTTTCACGCTCACTTGTGAGTGCGTGAATTTCCCTTCACGCTCACACTGTGCGTGCCAACGTGAACCACTTTTCACGCTCACGCTGTTTACACGCTCACTCCAACCTGCTAGACTTGTTGGCGTGACTTGTTGGCCTTAGCATAGACTTGTTGGCGTGACTTCCTGACCTGGGTGTTTTTATTTGTGCTATAAATTATTCATTTAATGATGGCATGATAACTCTTCTATTAAATCCTTACGCCTTTTGGCATAAACTTGATAATCTTAGCATGTTAATATTTTGATACATATGGTTGTGTAGAACGTGCCTTGTGTCATGATTGGTTTATGGATACCTAGTAAGGCTGGAATTTAACCATGAGAGTTACAGACTCGACCCCATGTAATACTAATTGACTTTCATGCCTTGTTACCATTGATAATAATGGTTATCTTGACAAAAATTGATCATGCGTTCCTAGTTGGAACTAAGAGACTGGCTAGTCGTCTTATTGAATTGAATGAATGAGACACGTTCATGTAATGAACTATTGTACTCGATTAGCCGATCCCGAATATTGGCATACAGGCACATGCAGGCTTCAAACTTATTTATTTATTTAGTTATTTATTTATCTTACAAAAACAGCATGTGTACTTTATGGTCAAGGCATGATTACTCCGTGGTTAGATTTGATTGTTGCATTACGCTATGTAAGACCTACAACATAGCCGCACGGGTATCGTCGTAGAGTTGCGCATATCGTACCCCGTACGAAAGTACTCATTTGAATGACCATGATCCACGGCATGGAACTTCACTCAACGTAGAGACCATTAAGTCAAATAAAATAACGATGGCATGGAGAGAATGGATTTCCGAGTTCTTACATGGCAGCCCTCTTGGGACTATTAAGTGCCCGACAGGCCGGCTGGTTCCCACAGATACTGTAAATCTGTCACACGGGCAGGGAACGGTATCTGCTTATATTATTGTACATGCTATAACGGCGGACGTCCCGCTGGGACTCGTCTAACTACATGATTGGCGCAATTGATTGATTGGATAGACTAGCCTTGCTCGCACATAGTAAGAACTGAGGAATCCCTATTTGCATAATTCCAGGATAACTTGGGACTCACAATAGCAAGCCGTAGTAGTTGATTGGCCGTTCAAGATGATTTGTTTGTGTACTGTACCTACTCTGTTGCCTAACTGAGATTATCAGAATGTCAGGACATGACGGGCCAACTTCTGTTCTTGTTTGGTTGGGAGGTTGGTTCGAAGTGTCGTGATGTTATGTGAATCCTAGTAGATAGCAGAGATCTATTATTATGTCCTCTTACTTACTGGTTTAATCCTTCATATCGTGCTCCCTTGTGGTACTTGCTATTAGAGGTCTAACCTCTCTGGTTTTGCATGGCCAGATTTAGAGCCAGTCCCCGAGGATCCAGCTTACTTCTACCTCCAAGATGGTCAATACTAGAGGGATGATTGCAGGAGGACTCGAGTGGGTTTCCTTACTTCACCGCTCGTTTTGTTATTTACTTCATACTTAGCCGTTTGGCACCGACATGTTAGTCGGATTGTCTTGCACTTACTTTTGCATGATTGTAACTAAAGTCAGACTGCAGCTGATAACAATTGTGTATATGTTACTATACTATCTGGCTATGTTTTGTAAAGCCAGATCTCCAGAATATTTTGACTGAGCGTTTGGGACGCCTTACTGCTTTATCTTACATGTTCTCTATTTCTGTTTCTTATTTTGAATGATTGAGACAATAGATGTGAAGTGACCATAGTAAGACTTTCATGTAGTATGCACCCCCTCGTCTGGTTAGACAGCATTGATCGTATTATACGGTACTCATCTACCCGTAATACGTAGCTGGCTGAGTCATTCCCCCGCTCTCCAGTATTCTGGTTCTGGAGCGTGACAGGAGTGTTCCAAAGTTCTCCGTTGAACTTGCTGGTTCCTGAAAGCTGTTCATGTGGGACGAATCAAGCTTTGAGCAACGGTGATCATTCACCCCAGCATGTTGTTCTTCCATCCACTTCATCGCAAGTCATCGCTGCTGCTGCTAGCAATTCGATTTGTACCTTCTTTTAGAAGTACTACATTCGTTTGCTGCTGTTACGAAATCTTTTTAGATTTTCGTAACCCAGAATCCTCCAAAGATCTCTGTTGTGCACCTTCTTTGAAGTGTTACATCGAAACGTTGTCTTTACAATCGTTTCATTTCTCAGTTTTCTATCGAAAATTACGCCCCAAAAATAACACTCAAATATAGAGCTTGGAGATGTATTTGAGAGAATGAATTATTTGATGTTTATTCATCTCCTATCTATGATACAACCAGTTTAGTATATGATACAGCATCACCAGATTACCTCCAACAAAGGTAAAATAACCAAATGTCGATCTCCTATATGTGATACAACCAGTCCAGTCTGAATATGTAAAACCACATACCCCCAAAACACCGTTGTGCTTAGAAAACATCACTCCTCTTCCTGGAGCTGACTTCAAATATCTCAAAATTCTCACAACATTCATGTGGCTCTTCCTAGGATTATGCATAAAGTGGCTGACAAAACTAATTATATATGCAACATTTGGTCTAGTATGAGCTGAATAAATCAAGCGCACAACTAACCTTTGATAACGAGCTTGATTAGTGGGAACCTGATCTGGGTACTCATCTATGCGATGATTTTGCTCAATCAGACTATCAATAGGCTTATAGTCCAGCATACCTGTCTTAGTTAGCAAATCATGTATGTACTTCCGTTGACACAAGAAGATCTGTTCTCTCCTCCTGGCTACCTCAATTCCTAAGAAGTACTTGAGTTTGTCCAAGTCCTTCATCTCAAACTCAGAAGCTAACTGTAACTATAGCTTGCCAATCTCAATAGTACAAATTACCAGTAATTACCATATCATCAATATAGATAATCAGAATAGTTTCCTTTCCTTATTGATGTTTAAGAAACAATATGATCTGAATTACTTTGTCTATACCCAAACCTATGCATGAGCTGTGTAAACTTTCCAAACTAAGCACGTTGTGCCTACTTAAGGCCATATAATAACTTGTGTAGTCTGCACACAAAGTCACCAGAGGAGGAAGTTACATATCCAGGTGGAAGACTCATATACATCTCTTCATTCAACTAGCCATGGAGAAATGCATTCTTCACATCTGACTGTTGGAGGGGCCAATTCAAATTAGCAGCAATTGATAGCAAGACACAGATAGTGTTCATCTTAGCAACCGGTACAAACGTCTCATCGTAGTCCATGCTATAGAGAATCCATTTGCAACAAGCCGCGACTTATACCTATTCACCGACCCATGTACATTATGCTTCACTGTAAACACCCAACAACAGCCAACTTTTTTCTTTCCCCGAGGAAGAGCTACAACAAGTTATATTACTCTTCTACAATCCCTCCATCTCTTCCTTTATCGCCTTTGTCCATTTCGGATCTCCCAATGCATCCTGCACTTTGTTAGGTGTTGATACAATAGCTATCTGATTCACAAATGATTCATATGACTTACATAATCTAATAGTAGACACATAGTTGGATAATGAGTATTTTTGACTATGCATGAGCAGCGGGTTCATATTTTTTTGGCTGGCTGACCATTAGTAGACTTGCTGGCCAATATATTTTTCAACCCTAGACTCACTATTATTAGCATTAGATGTGTGTACATACCTCATAGGGATGATCTTCAGTACCACGGAGCCGGGGATTAGGGGTAGGAGTGATCAATAAGGGGATAATAGTATCTTCAACAACATTCTATTAGTCGAAACTAGCAATTTAACTGGTCGAATTTTCTTCATTATCTGGATTTGACGGGTGGAAGGTTTATTTTGACCCATCAGAAACTCTCCTGGAAAGTTGATCTTATTTTTTATACCTTCTGGACTTAAGTTCGACATGTTAACTACCATATTCGATGAGTCGAGTGTCTAGGTTAGACCGGTGGGCGCCTGTAACTTTTGTATCTCGGTTCGACAGGTCGAGAACTTCTAGACGACCCGTTGAAATACCTTCTACATTCGTTCCTCCTCCTTCTTGCACTTCTTCTTCTTTACCATGATACAACTCTTCAAAGTATGAATTCTCCTCCTGAAAAGTAGTTTCAGTAGATGAAAAATAACTCATGTCTTCATAGAAGGTCACATCTACGGTGACATAATACTTTTGGGTTGGTGGATTGAAGCATTTGCACCCCTTCTAATAGCAATCGTAGCCAATAAAGACACTTAATGCCCGGCATCCAACTTAGACATCTCGTTCTTAGGTACATGAATAAAAATAATACAACCAAAACATAAGCATGAAGATATGAAATAATGGTATGAAAGCATGAGACGTAAGGACCTCAAAAAGAATTTTACCCTAGATGGGAGATGATTGGTAAGATGGGAGGAGGCTTGTACAGTATCGCTCCAGAAATACTTAGGCATATGAGTAATAAAGAATCGAAAGAGCCATTTCCAGAAGATAACGATTTTTTCTTTCAGACACCACATTTTGTTTTGGCGTTTGTGGACAAGTTGTTTGGTGGCAATCCCATGTATTTGAAAAAAAAGTCTCAAAAAAAGTAATTCACATATCCCTCTATTTGGAATAAAGAACTATAATAGTGATATTGTATTGTATTTGGACAAGTGTACGAAAAGCTTGAAAGTCTGGAGAGACTTCATCTTTGGTTTTAACAAGGATTACCCATGACAACCTTGTACAATTATCCATAAACAGCACAAAATATCTCATACCTGACGCAGTACGCTACTTAGAAGGTCCCCAAACATCAAAATGAATATACTCAAAAGGAATAAAATTGTTATTGGAAGTACTTGGAGAATAAGTAGCACGATGACTTTTGCCAAAACACAAGTCTCACATTGAAAGACAGATTTACCCACCCGATAAACAAAGTAGGCATGTATTTTTTTCATGACACTAAAGAATAGATGCCCTAAACAGCGATGCTACAACCAAATCTCACTCAGCTTGTGAGAACTCCAAGTCAAAACGGTACGGGACTGTGCTCCTGGTTTCTCCCCGGCATACATCTGATCTAGATGGAACAACTTGCCCCTCAGATACTCCTGACCGATTATCCCCTTGGTTAGAACATCCTGAAAAAATCACATACATAGAACAAAGGTTATGGAACATAGTGATTTAGTATTCAACTATAGAACATATATTAAATGATTAGACATGTCAGGAACATATAAAATGCTATGGAGTTCTAAGATAGGGGTAGTACAAATTGACCATGTTCCTAACATAGGAAAAGCTTCCCATTGATATCAGTAGCACAAGACTGGTGGAGGAGACAATTCAGAAAAATAAGATTTATTATAAGTCATATGATCTGAGGTACCCGAATCAATAATCCAAGTATCTGAACCAACAAAGCCAAAAATATATAAAATCATACCCATCTTACCTCGACTAGCTAATGAAGCAGCTAGAGCAGCAGTACATGTAATATGATCATGGTCGGCCACTCCATAGAAATCTGGCTCATGTATCAACTAAACAACTGCCTTCCCTTTAGGATGATAATCCTACTTACTGGGGTCAATAAGTTTTATGAACATGGCCAAGTCTATTTTAGTAGGAACAATGACGAGGTTTATTGGAAAAACTTGGTAGGGGATCCTATTGGTGCAGTGGGGCTGAGTTTTGTTTCTGAGGAGCCACATAAGCCTTAGCTTGATTAGCTAAGCTTGAAACTTATATTTGGGTCTTCTGTAGACTCTCTTGCTGAGACTCATCCTTGCGGATGTATGTGAAAGTTGTAGAACTAGGAGGATCTGTCATCTTGAGCAGCTCTCCCTTGGCACTATTATGTTTAGCATCCAGCTCTCTCCGTAACACATGAACCTGCTCGAGTTCCTTCTCCTTATGGTACCCCAGTAATATCCTCCAGTTTCTTGATCTTGCAAAGATGCTTCTGATCGATCTCAGCCCACAGATTTTTCAGTTTTTTATAAAACACGGACATTGGTTGCCTACTCTGTGACATACTAGCACCCTTGCACATCAGCTCATGGACATGTATAAAATCGAATTCTTTGGTATATAAGTCCCTCAACGTCTTCCAAATCCCCTCAACAATCTCATATATACTCTTCCAACATCTGTATCACATCATCAGTCATGGCTCTAAACAGGACCGCCATCACATATCCATCAGCATCTTTCCACTTTACATATGCTTTCTCATTAGCTTCATTTGAAGCCTTAGTTGCTCCAATCACATGTCACACCTTGTACATACCATGGAGATAGATAGAGATAATCTTCTTCCATGTCCAAAAATTAGTACCATTGAGCTCGGTACCTCCAAACGATCCAAAGTCTGAATCCGAGGTGTTGACAGAGACCTCAACCTTCTGGACTTTATTGATCTTAAAAGAGCCTTCTTTTGCATCACCCATTTAAAAATTGCAGCAGAATCAACTAAATAAACATATTTCGACGGGTCGAAGAAACACTCGACTGGTGGAATTAGTGCTTAGTTTATGATATAGAAAAAAAGTTTGACCAGAAACTGATCTAAGAAAAAATTAAAAAGAAAGAAACAAAGTCCTTACGAGTTTGCTCTGATACCAACTCAAATATAGAGCTTGGAGATATATTTGAGAGAGTGGATTTTTTTAATGTTTATTCATCTCACAGTGGATGCTATATATAACATTACATCCAGTACTACTACTATATATGATTGTATTCATATATAGTAAGTATTAAACACAATATGGTCTTACCATATACAAATAGTACAAACAATTGTATTACCATATATGATTGTATTCCTATATAGTAAGTACTAAACACAATAATTCCTACCATATACAAATATTATCACGACTCATGCTAATAATAGCATCATAAGCAAAAGAAATGCATAGAAACCAATGCTATACTCAAATAAGTTCCACATTGCAAAGGGACAGAATAGACACCATTTTTCACTTAGAGATCAAGTTATATAACAGTTGATTTCAGAAAATAGTAAAGCTTATCCCTGCCATAAGTAGTCTGAGTCGATAGGGAATCACAACTTTTATGTGTATGCAGCATATATTGCATTTAGCTCATGCGGAAAGTTGGAAGTAACTTAACTGATTAGCCAACTAGTTCTCAATTAAGTGACATGTATATCCAGATATAGAAATGGACTTTTACTTTATATTTCTAAAATTGAGGAGATTTTATAAACATACAGTTCATCAAAATATAATTATTTGTAGTCAGAGATAACAGTAATTAGTCTGCATTATGGATATGAAAGAAACTAGAAACAATAGTAATAGAAAATCGGCAAAGCTATAGTTAGGAAAATCAGTAGAAATATAACATAGAGATTTCCAGTGTGCAATATAATACACTTCAAACTAAGTTGTAAGCACCTAAATCTAACTTGAAATCTAAAGGAAAAAATGTATGTCTCGTGGGGACTTCTCAAAGCAGGTACGGTCAAAATGTGAAATATAAATAACAAAACTAATTGAGAGTTTGGAAGTATACTGCAGCATGAACAAGATTATCACTCTTCTCAGTTGCCTCCCTCTCAGACTAACAAACTGCTGGCACTAATTATTTCCATCTAACTACATCCACTGGTACTCAATTAAGGAAAGCTAAAAACCCAAATGCCCATATTAATCATCAATGTAGCCTTTTGCAGAAAAGAAAACATTAAATCGCTGATTTAACTATGCAGTTGTATATATATACGTAGACCCTGTTGTTTGTAAGTAAACGTGTTTAGAGTTCAACTTTATGAATGACTCCTTCCAAATATTTAATAAATTGGAACCCTTGCTCTTGAATGGTAAGGGGGAAAAACAAGCAAATTTTACATATGAATGAAGAGTTATTCAGTGGGACGAGCTTACCACGTGGCAGTGGTGAATGGTGAGACCGTCCAATGGCTTTTTGTTGAGAATCAATAAGGGACTTTTAGTCCCACATCGGAATATGTTATATGTAGAGGAGCTAGACTCCCTATAAGTAGTGAAGTAGTCCATCAATAAAATCATCAATCCATTATTTTCTACATGGTATCAGAGCCATAACCTCTCTCTCTCTCTCTCTCTCTCCACAAAAAAAAAAAATTTAACCTCCCCCCTTCTCCCAACCGACTCCAGCACCCCCACAAGCCGCCCCCCCAACCCCCCCCCAAGCCGCCCCCCCCATACCCCCTCCTAGGCCGCCCCCCCCCCCCCCCCAAGCCGTCCCCCCTACTTCCAGGTCGCCCCCCCCCCCCCCAAGCCTAACCCCCCCACCCCCTCCCAGGCCGCCCCCCCAAGCCGTCCCCCCCCCACCGCCAGCAGCCCTCCCCTCCACCCCCCCGCCCCCCCAGCCCCCCCCCACGCCCCCCTCCTCCCTCTCCCTCTCTTGACATGGAAACCCTAACCGTAGCCCTAGCAGCCCCATCCCCACCCTAACCCTAACCCTAGCCGCCTCTTTTTTTTACAAACAAAAAAATAAAAAAATATTAAAAATAAAAAAATGGCATATTTGGAATAGAGACGGCTGTCAAATGCTTTATTTGCACAATCTATGTTCCTCGCTTACGCCGTTTGGAACTAACAAATACTTTATTTGTTATTCCTTCTTCACATCGGGATCTATACAGAGACTGATCATGTCTTCTCTGGTGTCCTGACGTGTTCACTTTACATGCGCGCGCCGGTGCTGGCCAAGTTAGTAGCGCATTAGTAAAGTCTCTGGCGTTGAAGAAGACGACGTAGACGAAGAAGACGACGTAGACGACAAAGACGACGAACGACGAAGTTGGGTCAGTTGCAGACTCCGACGACGACGAAGAAGACGACGAATAGGGTTCACAGTTGAAGACGCCATGGATTCGATCAATGGCAAACTGACGGCCGAAGAGATGAAGGCCTTGGTTGATGATATCTTTTCAAAGAGATTAACCGAGGCAACCCCACGTATGATCCATACTGATGTGGATCCGTCACCTTACAAAATGGGGAAGCTGGAGAAGCTGGAGACGAAGTTGGAAGGAACGTCCAACTACTTGAAGTGGTCGCGGCAGGCGATGCGGACGCTGAAGGGACGGGGCTTGGCTGGCTATGTCACTGACCAAGCCAAGGCGCCAGCCGATCACTCCGCAAAGGTGTTTGCTGTTTGGGAGATTGTCAACAACGTAGTAGCTGGGTGGTTGACTGCCTCATTAACCGACCAGGTGTCGGACAATGTCGAGGCAATGGAGGCTGCTGCGGATATATGGCGGACTCTAAAAGATATGTATTCCGGCTCGGGCAACCCTATGCTAGTCTTTCAACTACAAGATGAACTCGATAGGGTGACCCAAGACGAACGTACCATCTCTGAGTACGCATCCCTGTTGAAGAAGTACTGGTCTGATCTGGATCATTATGATCCTCTTGGGATGGAAGATGCACAAGTCGAACCGGCGTTCGCTAAGTACTTTCAGACGTTCCTGGCTTATATTTCGCGGCAGCGTATGATGAAATTCCTGAAGGGACTACACCCTGTATTTGAGCAGAGACGGAATATCCTCATATCCCAACCCACGCTTCCGACCTTGGAAGAAGCTATAGCCGTCATGACACGGGAAGAAGCTCGACTGAAGTTGATGCCCAACAAGGGCTCCTACCAGGGGGAGCGAGCCGAGGTTGAAAAGTCTGCCCTTGCTGCCTTCAATCAACCTCCATCTGTTGGTGGTGTTTGCCACAATTGTGGTGACTCTGGACATTACATCCGATTTTGTCCAAAACCCTTGCGAAGTCAGTCTACTGATCGAGGCCGGGGTCGTGGAGGCCGACGTGGTAGTAGAGGAGGATATGCTGGTAGACGGGGAGGACACAAAGCGAATCTGGTGGAGGAAGGGGGAGAGAATCAACTGGCTGAAATAACCCCGCTTGAGCAGGAGTTCCTTGAGAAGTTGCGAGGTACAAAGCTGGGTTCAGCCGACAGTCCTGGGGCGTCTTCTACCTCGGGGGATCTCATCACTTGCTTTGCCCAAACCAGCACCGGTAATCCTGTACGTGCTCTTGCATCTGTCCATCAGCCAGGATGGATAATGGACTCTGGGGCATCTCGCCATGTCACGGGATCCCATGGTGCGTTTCAGGTCTATACTCACCTACCATTGCCGAAGAGTATTCAGACCGCTGATGGTACATCCAGCCCTGTAGTGGGTAAAGGCACTGTCGCATGCACCCCTTCCATCACTCTAACCAATGTCTTACATGCTCCATCTTTTTCTGTCAATCTTGTTTCCATTAGTGCCATTATACTTGATCTTAACTGTACTGTTTCCTTTGACATTCCTACGGTGACTTTTCAGGAGAAGGGGACAGGATGACGACTTGGGACCATGGCATAAGGGGCTGTGGTATTTAGACAGGACTGGACTGGACAACGCATTGGCATCTTTGGTCGCAGTCGCACCACCAGAAGCTTCATGTCGCAGTGTTGAAGCCGACTTGCTACTCCACCACCAGCGTGTCGGTCATTCCTCTTTTCAAGTTATTAGTCGAATGTATCCGTCCTTATATCAAAGGACTGATAAAGAGAAGTTTTTTTGATGCTTGTGAGTTGGGAAAACATACCAAAAGCTCGTATGTGAGCTCGGGGAATAGGAGTTCAGCTGCTTTTGACATGATACATTCGGACGTATGGGGCCCTTGTCCTACACCCGGAATTAACGGCTTTCGATGGTTCGTCACCTTTATGACTGTTATACCCGCGTGAGATGGGTCTACCTCATGAAGAATAAAAGTGACGTCCTTGAGGCCTTTCGGGACTTTCATCGACGGGTGGAAACACAATATGGCGCTAAAATTAAGTGTTTCCGGTCTGACAATGGGACGGAGTATACTAATAAGCAGGTTGCTGAGTATTTTTCCATCCATGGAATACTACATCAAACTTCATGTGCTTATACTGTGGCACAAAATGGTATGGCTGAACGAAATAACAGACGCCTGCTAGAAGTCGTACGGACGATGATGCTGGCTATGAATGTCCCGAAACACTTATGGGGGCAGGCTATATTGACGGCCTCTTATCTCATCAACAGAGTGCCATCTCAAGTATTGGACTGGAAGACACCGTTGGAGATGCTTACTGGAAAACTACATACACTGTTCCACCGAAAGTTTTTGGATGTGTGTGCTTTGTCCAAGATAATAGGCAAGGCGTTGGCAAACTGGATCCTAGGACAGTTAAATGTGTCTTTGTCGGTTACATGGCGACTCAGAAGGGATATGCCTGTTGGAGTCCAGTCGAGCGGAAGATGTTTGTCAGCATGGACGTTACATTCAGAGAACTCGAACCATACTATAGTTCGGATGAAGGTTCAGCATTTGGTGACACACCTAATACAGATGGTATTCGATGTGAGGGGGATATTAAGCCCAAATGTGGTCGTTGGATCGGTTCCGTGTCCGGTTGTAGAAAAGTGGACGAAAGGGGGAGAGCACAGTGACTCAGATACAGAGAATGAAGAAGACGATACATATGTTACGCAGGAGGAGCAGCAGACAAGGGAAAAGGAGCTCCAAGTCTACAGAAGGAGACAACAGAAGTCCAGTACTGTGCCTATGCCGTGCCCTGTGCCTACTGTACCAAGTCCCTCGTCTACTCCTGCTCCAACTCCTGAAGATGTTGTCCCCGCACTGAATCACTCGGATTCTGATGCGGATCTCTCCGACTCGGATGGTATGATCTCTCCACCACCTATTTCTCCCTTAAGGAGATCTTCTCGCATCAATGCGGGTAAGGCTCCTGCTCGTTTTGATGATTACGAACATGACATTGCCAACTTCTGTCTTATTCTAACATTTCTTCGAATTATCGAGCCTTCATTGCATCGTTAGACTCTACTTCGTTGCCCAAGTGTTGGCAGGAAGCAAAGAAAGATCCAAGGTGAAAAGCTGCAATGATAGAAGAACTTGGGGCACTGAAGAAAAATAAGACATGGGAGCTGGTTCCATTACCCAAAGGGAAGAAAGCTGTGGGATGCAAATGGGTGTACACAGTGAAAGAGACGCCAGAAGGAAAAGTAGAGCGATACAAGGCGAGGTTGGTTGCAAAAGGATTCACACAGTCATATGGAATAGACTATGATGAGACGTTTGCCCCAGTAGCAAAAATGAGCACCGTGAGAACTCTGGTCTCCATTGCAGCGAACTATGGGTGGAAGTTGTACCAGCTGGATGTGAAGAATTCCTTTCTTCATGGGGACCTGCAAGAAGAAGTATACATGGAGCTCCCGCCAGGGTGCTACGCGACGGAATCAAACGGAGGGACGTCGCAAGAAAAGGTGTGTAAACTGAAGAAGTCGCTATACGGGCTCAAGCAATCTCCTCGAGCCTGGTTTGACAGATTCAGAAAGGCTGTTACAGGCATGGGATACCGTCAAATAAATGCAGATCATACGGTCTTCCTCCAGCATGCAAGAGGCCACATCACTATACTTGCTGTATATGTGGATGATATAGTGATCACAGGTGATGATGAAGTCGAGATCACTAAGCTGAAGTCAAAACTCGCGAAGGAGTTTGAAGTGAAGGATTTAGGAGCGATAAGATACTTTCTAGGTATCGAGGTGTGTGAAGGCGAACAAGGAATTGTTCTCTCACAGAGAAAATACATACTAGATCTGCTGAAGGAGACAGGGATGCTGGGATGCAAAGCAGCAGTCACTCCAATTGACCAGAAGTGCAAGTTGGGAGTAGAAGCAGGAGAGCCAGTTGATCGTGAAAGATATCAACGACTTGTAGGGAGATTGATTTATCTGGGGCACACTCGCCCTGATATCTCATTTGCGGTAAGTGTAGTGAGTCGCTACATGCATGATCCAAGAAAGGGTCATATGGAAGCAGTATTTCAGATCTTGAGATGTCTGAAAGGAATGCCGGGAAAGGGGCTATGGTTCAAGAAAAATGGACGCATAGAAGTTGAGGGATACTGTGATGCAGACTGGGCGAGCTGCATACGACAGAAGGTCTACCACGGGATACTGTGTTTTTGTAGGAGAAATCTGATCTCATGGAGAAGCAAGAAACAGTCAGTGGTAGCACGGTCGACAGCTGAAGCAGAATACAGAGCAATGGCTCTGGGAGTGTCAGAGTTGCTGTGGATGAAAGCATTGCTGACAGAGTTGCAGCTGGATAAGGGAGCACCATTGCGTCTTCTGAGCGATAGTCAAGCTGCAATAAGTATAGCTAACAATCCAGTTCAGCACGACAGAACGAAGCACATCGAGATTGATCGATTCTTCATCAAGGAGAAGCTGGAACAAGGGATACTGAAGATTGACCATGTCCGCTCAGAAGAACAAGTTGCAGACTGTCTGACTAAGGGTCTTAGTTCATTTAATCTGTCAAAGCTATGTAACAAGATGGGGATGATCAATATCTATCGCCCATCTTGAGGGGGAGTGTTGAGAATCAATAAGGGACTTTTAGTCCCACATCGGAATATGTTATATGTAGAGGAGCTAGACTCCCTATAAGTAGTGAAGTAGTCCATCAATAAAATCATCAATCCATTATTTTCTACACTTTTGATATTACCATGTGTCATTATACCATTGGATGGGCTCACCATTCACCACCGCCACGTGGTGAGCCCGTCCCACTGAATAATTTCTCGTGAATGAGAGAAAATAGCAAGACTTAAATCCATGATGTAGCAGCTGATGGTTTGATGAGCACAACTGCATACCTGATACATTAACACAGAGCACAATTCTGGTAATGTTATGCAAATAAAGAAATTCAATCAGATAGGTGGAAATCAATTCTTGAATGATAGCATGCCTAGTTGTAATTAGATATCTCAACTGTCTACAGCTGGTAGCCATATGAGGAACGTACAGATAAGCAGTTAGTCAAGATTGTAACTTGTGTGTTCTCATTAGGTGGATGGGACTCTAAAAACTCTTCGAACTTTAAGAAAACTGTGTAAATCAGAAGAGATGTCACAGTGCCCCTCCTAACCACTCCTTTGGTATCAAGCATATATGAATCATCAAGAACCATCGAACAGATTACTTGGATTAATGGTACCTTACACATCCATATTAGTTGCGCACTATGTTGCACAGACACGGAAAACTAGTGCCCATACCGTATAGTGTTCGTACATGTGTCCGTCTCTCTATCCGTGCAACATAGATTACTACAATGTACATATTTGAAAATATCAGTATCCATATCGTGTTACCCGTATTTCGTGCATATAGTCGTGCAAGATAGGTTGTGCAAAACTCTAGGATCTGTCCAAGGGCGGACCTATGTGTCGGCTGGGGTGGGCTCCAACCCAACTAAAATTAGGAAAAAAAAAACATATGACACCAGCCTACACCCCAGCCCAAATCCCAACTTAGTCCAAACTTATCTCACAGCCTAGCCCAACTCTTATCTCAGCCTAGCCCAATTACCCAACCCATATTTTTAGTTCACCCAAGGCGGTTCGAATTCCTGGTTCCGCCCTTGGATCTGTCTTTCTGTTGACACATTTTCAGCTTAACATAGGTCTAAAAAAACTATGGTTTCATATGCCACAAATATTAGTGCATCAGCTTACACAAAGTCATCCCCATCCAAACCATTAGCTAAATGACCAACTATCAGAAACTCAGGTGGGCCTGACACAGAACTCACTATCTTATTGTCATGTACTTATAAATGTAGACATTTTATTACAATATATAGAACAGAATGTAACTACTATTATTTCAAATCCTAATTAAGAGTTGGTAGTTAACTATTACAGTTGGATACTTGGATCACAGGTCCAAGTGGGCATGAAATATAACTTTTTTCCCAAATTAGATTCCATTTGTATGGCACTTTCAGGTGTGGAATTTGACTACCAAACAGCTTATGGTCACGTTTGAAGAATTCGACATAATTTTCACTTTAGATGAATGTACACTTTACATCCATTGTATACAATTTTACAAGGATCAACTACTACAAATTCTAATACGGATGCTCATTAATTCCAGGAGTTGCCTCCTCAAGTGAAATGTGTGTAAAGATGATCAACTGCAACGAAATCAACTACTAGTGTACATAGTCTGATTTTAATGTTAGCTATGTTCACGAATTCGGACACGGATACGGACATGATACGGATACGATCGAGATGTGGGTATTTCTAAATAGTTACAAAGGCAGTTAGTTACCTATGTTGCTCGAGTACGGGACGGACACACGACAAGGATTCGGACATCATTTCGTTGTGTTTGTACCAAGGTTCGGAGTATCGGTTCGGATTGGTATCGGTTCTATGAGTATCGGGATCAGCGGTTTCGATTCGAAGTATCGGATATTTTGGTATCAGAAAACAAATTATTATTAATAAATTATTAAAATTTTAGAAAAGTATATTTTATATATATAGGCATAATTTTAAGTATTTCATTTATTGTTTCTTAGTAAATTTTGAATTAAATGAATAGTGATCACCTTCGTCGATTGGTTTACCTGCGATGCGTTATAAGTTTTCTTCTTTTATACTCTTTGACAACCTTAATATGCTTTGACACCATTGTTGCCCGGTCTTTTTCATTCAATATTTTGCCGAATTGACTGAAAAAGAGACCCCGATAGCGGTATTGATCAATATCGATATCGGATCGCCATCATGTCAGTATCAGCCGTATCGGATCGGTATTGGCCGATACTTCAAACTACTTTGTGCAACATAGATTGTCAGTAATGTGCAAATTTGACACCTCGATTTTTTATTTAACAAGTTCCCATACTCAAAACTAGACAGAATTAATATGCGATAATGCAAAGGATTTTAAATGGGAGTTTTCTTAGAAACTAGCAAAGAAGTTTAATGTTATTAAAAAGGACTAGTAAGCACCTTGCAATATCCACTTGAAGCAAATAAATTTTGGTGGAAAGTGATCTTTCAATCATCTGTCATGTCCAACATGAGATGAGGTAATGCAGAAGTTTCATCTTATTTTTCACTGTAAGTAATACGTTGTTCCAGAAGCAGAAACTACTTGGTATGAAATTCAAAATAATGAATGCTATTGCAATTGCAGAAGCTATGGAAAGTAGTGAATCAAACTGATGTTTGTTTCATAGGATATTCAGCTCATTATATTAGCGACTCGGTATGTTATGTATTGATGACACTTGAAAGTGGATTATAATGATACGAGGGAATGAAAATAATATTCAAACTAAACTTACAAGTCCTCTAGAAGGAAATGAAGGGTAATAATACGTAACTACAAGCAGTACAAGGATTTGGCCCATATCCGCTTCTTTGGTAAAAGATCCATTGTTTTGATCTCATAAATTTTAGCAGCGACAATGAAGTCAATCATACATAAACCACCTACAATATAGAGTCAAGGTTATAGTGGTTCAAGTATTCCACAAATTAAGCAGTTAAAACTGTTAAACTATCAGACAAAAAAAAAGCAATAGTAAAACACTTTAAACAACTGAAAGAGTATACTTCTCTGTAAATATAACTCCACAAGGTGCATTAGTCCGTTCTGGAGCGTTTCACGTCCATGTCAGACCTCTCTGTGGGATCGGTGGCACCTCTAGAGGGGGTGAATAGAGTGTAGCAAAAGTAATGTCCCCAATTAAAAAATTAATTCAGGTAAAGACAAATGTAGATAGATAATTAAAACAGTAATGTAAAGCAGTAAGTAAATAGGAGAAGAAAGCAATACGCAGACACCGATATTTTATACCGGTTTTCCTCTGAGAGGGCTAGTCCAGTCTCGAGCACTCATGCTCGATGTTAAATCCACTATTTGAAATAGAGGTTACACCGCGTGCTTTACTCCGAAGGACACGCTAACTTCTACAATGTCGTGTTTTTATCTGAAGCCCACGATCAAACTTCAATACTATCTGAAAAGGTTTTATACTCCAAGCTTGTACAACTCGAATACTCCTAATGGAAAACCACTGGCACTTAGAAGAATGAGAATTGTCTTAGAAATGTGAAGATTGAAAACCGTTTTTAATAGTAAGGCTTAAAATGATTAGAGAAGATGAAGAATGAGATGAGTGAGTAAAATAAAAAAAAACTCTTCTCTATTTATAGGTAATTTTTAACTAGAGTTCGGGCAGAACTCGGCTAGGGCAAACATTCAAATTTTTGAACGTTGGAGATCCAAAAGACTAGAAATCCTTCTGACCAGGAGTGATACAAGGGGACCGAGTTTGGCTACTAGGAATTCAGGGTATATTTGGTTCAGAAAGGCTTTTGGATGTTGGGGACAAAAGATGGTTTGTTTTGTGAGGATGACTTCTAAATGCCAGTGAACCGACTCACAAAATAATCTAGACTCAATAAATGAAAATACATAATAAAATAGAAAATGTTCACTTGACGAGTTCGACTGTTCTTGCTTTCCATATCAAAGTCGGAGTTTTAAATCAATTGTCGAAATCAGGTTGATCATGGTTGCATGGGCCAACAATCTCCCCCATTTTGATAATTTGACAAAACTGCGATTGATACTTTAACAATTGTTCAGCTTGTTTGGAAGTAGGTTGGTATGGTACGGAAGTAGCCTGCTCAATGGTACATTAGCTTGCTTATCGATTTGCCCTCCCGCAATAAATGACCATGTCCTATCTTCATATCATTTGACATCTAGAGAAACATATCTCAAACCAAAACCAAAAATCTTCAGAGCAACATGTATAGTATTCATAGAGTTAAGTATCATAGAATTCTCCCCCGTTTGTCACATAATCAAGAATGACAAAAATATGAAGGTATTCAGCACAGATGAAAACAAATAGTGCATAAACTAGTAAAGCATAGAAGAGAACTAGAAATGCATATATAGTGCTGAAATAAGAAACTGATACATAGAGTACATAAACTATCTCATAAAAAGCAACTAAAACATGCCAAACTGACACACATAACTGTAAATACTTTGAAGAAGCATATCACTAATACATGAAAAAAACAACTAGAACATAATAGTGACTTTGTATCACTAGACGTCATCCGCTGCCTGAGAAGGGTGACCGGACTCAGCAGTGCGGTGTGGATCATACAAGCAACAGCAGGGTCAAATAGCGTTGAGCCTCCGATCATCAATCGATAATCAAACACCGAGGGGTCACGAACCATGGGAATGGGACCGCCAGGGTTGTGAGCAAAGTTGTAACTAAAGTCCCTCATGTGTTGGTCATGGCCTGAAACTGGAGTATGGTACGGAAGTCCATAGATCGAAACTGATCTATCATTAAGGCCTGTAGGGACTCAAGAGTGACACCTGTGGGAGGATGTGAAGGATGCAACTAGTTGATGGGTCAACAACAGGAGGAGGAGGTGGAGGAGCCTGTACTGCTGGAGTAGGTGCAACTCGACGATGTGCATGAAAAAAGCAGGTGGTGCATCTCGAGAGCAATCATCTAAGATGATATCGAAATACTCAAAGATGTACGGAGATACATCGCGTATAGAAGGTTTCGTGTTTTCTTGCGACACCGTTCCATAGCGACGATAAGAGTCTTAGGCAGACTAAATGGAACTTGGAAGTGGGGATGATAAATAGCATAAAGCTCCAGACAGATAATCTCATCGGTAGAGGTTTGTTTGAGAAGCAGAAAATACCATCCGATATAAGTCATAAAGTAGTCGTTCATGAATTCGGTCAAAGGTGACCTTTGGAACGTGGATAGGGTTCACACAACGAGTCACGAAATAAATCAAAAGTTATGTGGACAGGAAATTGAACTTTGGTAATATCCACCAATGCTTCCTCTTCATTGGGAATATGAAGCATAAAAACCAGATCATCGGCATTAAATTCAATGTCTATCCTACCAACTTTAGATTTAGCCGTGTCGTCCGTGATCGTAAGATTACAATAAAACATGCGAATTGCGTTCATGTAGATTTGATAACTAGATTAAACTAGTTCTTCAAAGTTAAAGTGCTCAAAACAGATAAGTGATCAGGAAATAGCGTAAAGTTGATTGGGGTTCCCGAACAAATTGTCCGTTCGACAAAGTCGGCAAACTACTCTTTTGATGCATCAACGGAGACAAAGATGAAATCATCAAAATAGTCACCATCCGACATGGCGGGACTAAAGAGTGAAAATGACCCTTCCTCTTGGACATTAGAGAAGGAAACTTCTCTAACTTTTCTCTCTTTTTGGAAGAATGAGAAACTTTGGGAGCCATTGAAAATTGAAAGTAGAGAAAAAAGTAGAGATATACCGAAATTGAGTAGAGAATGTGGAAGAGAACCCCGAGAGAGCTCCGAATCCAAGTTTGTAGACCTTGGGATGCTTGAAAGAGGGAGTTTTAGGATGGCTAGGGTTAGGGTTTCGGGTGGTTTTGCTGCTGTTTCAATGAGGAAGATGATGATTTTGAGGGGTTTATAAAGAGGTGTCCGACTATCCAGCTTCTGTTTAGACTTTTCCTGACGAGTTCGGTCTGAGTTCGGTCTCCAGGTAGTCCTAACAGACTTGGGCAATTATGATACAGGTTTTGACATATATAAAAAAATAATTTGAAATAATTGTGTTGATGAAAAATAATTAATATTAATTAATTAAAATACACAAAACGTATGAAATATTTCGGGTTAGCTGTAGGGGCCGAATCCCAGCTAGCGGTAGCCCAAAGACACTTGAGACTGTGTCGCTTAGATTTTATGTCTTTTTGTCAAAAGGGCCCTTTCGGCTTATAACCAAAATACTTTTTACGGTTTTATGAATTCTGATCAAGTAATATATAATTATAAAACTTTAACGTCCAAAATTCCTAATTCTTTTCGTATAAAGTTAAAACGACCTTTGGCTAGGGATTTAGTAAGTTGTTAGCTAATTGACATTCTGTGTCAACATACTCCAAACAAATATCACCTTGTAAAACATGGTCTCTAAGAAATAATGCCTTATTTCTATATGTTTAGTGCGAGAGTGACAAACAAATTATTTCTGAGATTTATCGAGTTAGTGTTATCACAGTAAATGAAAATGTGGTTGTAAGACAACTGATAGTCTTCCAAGGTTTGTTTCATTCACAAAATTTGAGCACAACAACGTCATACGGCTATATATTCAGCCTCGGTTGTTGATAATGCAACCGAATTTTACTTCTTAGAAAACAGGAGATTAAAATTTTCCTAGAAATGACATGTGTGACTGGTACTTTACGATCGACCTTGCATCCAGCAAAATCTGCGTCCGAATAACCTATCAGGTCAAAAGAATCAATTTTTGGATACCATAGACCGATTGTCAAAGTACCTTTAAGGTATCGAAGGATACGCTTAACAGTGCTCACATGTGATTCCTTAGGACAAGCTGATATCTTACACATAAGCATACTGAAAACATAATGTCTCAACGAATAGCAGTTAATAAAGTAAACTACCAACCATATCTCTGTACTTACGCACTTCAGTTGGTTTACCACTTTCATCCAAATCAAACTTTGTAGACGTTGTCATAGGAATTCAATTGGTTTGATATTGTCCATATCAAACTTCTTTAGTAGATCTTTTGTATATTTGGCTTGATTGATAAAAAAATTTATGAATTTTGTTTGATTTGTAGCCCAAGGAAGAAAGTCAATTCTCCCATCATGCTCATTTCAAATTCTCTCTGCATACACTTAGCAAACTCGATACAAAGCATCTTATTTGTTGATCCAAAAGTAATATCATCTACATAGATCTGCATTAATAAAATATTCTTATCCATGGATTTTATAAAAGAGTAGAATCAACATTTTCTTTCGAAAAATCGTGTTCAAGTAAGAAGAACTAAGGCGCTCATACCATGCAGGAGGTGCTTGTTTGAGTCCACAGAGATCCTTACGAAACTTGAATACGTGATCTGATCTTTTGAAATCTTTAAAATCGGAAGGTTTTTTAACCAAAAAATTTTCTTTTATAAAACCATTAAGAAAAACTTTTGACATCCATTTGAAAAAGTTTAAAATCACGAAAACTTGCAAAAACAAAAAGCATAGGAATGAATTCTAGTCTAGCAATCGGAGCATGTCTCATCATAGTCAATGCCTTTTTCTTGATTATAGCCTTAAGCTACTAGACGTACTTTGTTGCGTGTGACCATACCATTCTCATCTATTTATTTTGGAAACCCCATTTAGTACCAATGACCGGATAATCACTAGGTCTGAAAACAAGTTTTCAAACTTGATTCCATTCGAATTGGTTAAGTTCTTCTTGTATTGCAGAAATTCAAAATTCATCATCAAAAGCTTCTTTAACATTCTTTGGTTTTATTTCAACATTCTTTGGTTCTATCTTAGAAATAAAAGCTATATTAGCAATAACATCTCTAGTGCTTGAACGAGTACTTACACCTTTAGATATATCACATATTCCCGTTCATTTGGATGATTTGGGGTAAATCATAATCGCTTCAGCAGACTTTCAGATATGAGGTTGGTGTATCTTCGGATGTTTTGCTTGAGGGGGTTCTATCATCTTCATTATCACTATCGTTGTCACGTTGACTATTCAACTCATCGAAGGTGACGTTTATTGATTCTTCAACAACAAGTGATCTTTTATTGAATACTCTGTATCCTTTGCTCTTTGTCGTATATTCGAGAAATATTCCTTCATCAGCTTTTTCATCAAATTTGCTTAAATTGTCTTTAGTGTTTAAGATAAAACATCTGCAACCAAACACTTTGAAATAGCTGATATTAGACTTCTATTAAACCATAATTATAGGAAGATTTTTGGAGAGCGGCCTAATAAGAACCCTGTTTAATACATGGCATGCTGTATAAACAGCTTCTGCCCAAAAATACTTTGAAAGATTATACTGGTTAAGCATAACTCTGGCCATACCAAGAGTTCTATTCTTCCTCTCCACGATGTCATTCTGTTAAGGAGTTCTGAGACAAGAGAATTCATGTGATAAACCATTTGAATCACAAAAAGTTATAAAATTATAGTTATCAATTATCCTCTATGATCACTTGCGAATGCAAGTAATCATGAATTCTTTCTTATTTTGTACCTTTTTACAAAAAAAACAAATTAAGAAAAGATTTTATTTTTATTTGCAAGAAAGTAAATCTAAGTATATCGCAAATAGTTATCAACTATTACGAAAGCATATAGCTTACTGTCAAGACTGATAACTCTACTTGGTCCAAATAAGTCCATATATAACAATTGAAGTGGTCTAGAGGTACTTACAGCGTTTATTGATGTGAAAGATGATCTGGATGTCTTGTTCTTTTCACACTCAGCACAGACTATATCTTTCTTGAAAGAAATATCAGGTAAGCCTCTTACCAATTTTTTGTGGACAATCTTGCAATAGTGTCCATATTAGCATGTCCAAGACGCATATGCCATACCCAGCTTTCATCTTGAGATGTGTATAGATACTTTCCTGTACTGTTAATACTTTTCGACAGATTATATATATATATATATATATATATATATATATATATATATATATATATATATATTATCCTCTCTTATTCCCTCAAAAGAGATTATTCTAGAAGATTTGTCATAAATAAATCATTTATCCGTAACAAATTAATTCCACAACCATGATCAGTCAATTGACTTATGCTTAGAAGGTTATATCTTAATTCTGTTACTAAGCATACATCTTTAATAATAGGAGAGGAAGAAGTACCTATGTCATCATTACTAATGATATGTCCTTTTAAATTGTTTCCAAAGGATACATGCCTTCTTTCTTCATCGATACAGTTGCAAACAAAATATTATCGTCCGTCATATGTCTGAAGCAACCGCTATCGAGAATCCATTTGTTTCTAGTGGGGGTAGGTAGGTCCACCTATGACACAAGTTGAAAATGTAACCTTTGGTACCCACTTTCTTGAGGGTTCAGATGTGTTAGTTTTAGGAACCCAAATATATATGCATGTCTACTAGTTTTCTAATCATACACTGTTGTGATATATGTCCTCTTATACTACAATAGTGAGATGTGGCAGAAGTGTTCGTGCTAGGTGAAGTTCGAAGATCATATATGTGAGTTTTTTAAGAGGTGTGTGGCTTCTTGTTAGGAAACTTATACATGAATGCATGACTTCTAGAAGTTCTAGTAATGTTGGATGTGCTGTGTTTTGTTTAGCCATGTGATTCATGTTCACTTAAGCTACATGCTTGACAACCTGTTTACCCAGTTTAATCTCTTAGAGACATCACAGGCTTCATTGTACTTGGCCGTGAGTGCATCTATTCTTTGAGCAGTAAAGTTATACTTCTTTTTCTCTATTTCATAGAGATCATTGAGTTTTACATTATCTTGATTTGCTTTCTCAAGCTTCTCAAGAGTGTCATGTAATCTCAACTTTAAAGAAGAAATCTTATCCGTGTTACTAGAAGAAGTTTTATTTATGATATCTTCTAGTATTTGAGATTGCTTAAAAAACTCAGATTGAAATGCTTTCAGCTCTTTCTTAGCACATTTGTACATATCCATCTTCTTTTGATTTTCTAGTAGATCACTGAAGGCATCAGATAATTCATCAAAAGTAAATCCTTAATATAAAAGATTTGTAGTTACCTTTCCATTTGTAGACATGAAGCATAGATTGGCTGTATTGCGAGATCCTTTTTCTTCTTCAGAATTACTTGTATTACTTTTACACCAGATGCTGGTATTGGCATAGTTCCTTGTTGAAGTCCTTCTCTTATTCGATTGATCATATCTGTTTCCTTTTATTACAACAGGACAGTCCTTCTTGATATTACCTACTTTCTTACAGCTGTGGCAGATTAGTTCTTCGTCATCTCTGAAAAAAATTCTTGTTAGATTTCTCATATTTCAGGAATCTTCTGAAGTTCCTCGTTATGATGGCCATTTGCTCATTGTCTGAGCTATCATTCTCACTCTCATCAGAAGCTATCTTATAATGTGCTTTGAATATGATAGTCTTCTCCTTTGGTGCTGTCTCCTCGAATTCCTTAAGGTCCAGCTCATGTGTCATAAGCTTTCCCATAAGCATCTCGAGAGTCATTGTAGTGAGATCGCTCCCTTCAGTAATAGTCATTGCCTTGGGATTCCAGTTCTTGGTCAATCTGCAAAGTACCTTTCGTATCTTTTCATGATTGTTGTATTCTTTTCCAAGAGAAGATAGAGGATTAACAATATCTAAAAAATCAAGTAAACATGTTAGTGATAATCTTTATTAGACTTTATTTTGAATGCCTCATATTCTTGTGTAAGCGTAAGATTTTAGATTCCTTCACCTGTGAAGTTTCTTCATGAGTTACCTCGAGAAGTTTCCAAACCTCGATGAGACGTGGCACATGTTAATACTCTATTGAACTCAGTTCTATCTATTGCAAAATAAAGCATTAATAGCTTTACGTCAAGACTTGCTTATTCTTTCATGGTCAGTATATTTGTCATGTAGTTTTTCACCAGGCATCGACGATAGGAAGGAGGAAAGTCAATGACAATGACCACAAATCGAAATCAAGTGATTTGAGATAAAAGCTCATGCGTGTTTTCCAGTACGTGTAATTTGTGCCATCAAATAGGGATGGCCTTTGTGGACTGGCCTTAACCATTGCTAGTTTATAAAGATGCCATTTCTCAAGGAGTTTAGTCCAACTTTGAGAAATATAGCTTTGATACCAATTATGGGATCGATGGCACCTCTAGAGGGGGATGAACAGAGTGTAGCGGAAGTAATGTCCCCAATTAAAAATTAATGCAGGTAAAGGCAAATGTAGATAGATAATTAAAACAGTAATGTAAAGCATTAAGTAAATAGGGAAAAGAAAGCAATACACAGACACCGAAATTTTATATTGGTTTTTTCTGAGAGGACTAGTCCAATATCGAGTACTCATGTTCGATATTAAATCCACTACTTGAAATAGAGATTACACCGCATGCTTTACTCCAAATGACACGCCAACTTCTACAACGTCATATTTTTATCCGAAGCCCACGATCAAACTTCAACACTGTCTGAAAAGCTTTTATACTCCAAGTTTGTACAACTCAAATACTCATAATCAAAAACCACCGACACTTAGAAGAATGAGAGTTGTCTTGGAAATGTGAAGATTGAAAAGCTCTTTATAATAGGAAGGCTTATAATGAATAGAGAAGATGAAAATGTGATGAGTGAGTAAAATGAAAAACTCTTCTCTATTTATAGGTAATTTTTAACCAGAGTTCGGACAGAAATCGGCTAGGACAAACGTTCAAATTTTTTAACGTTGGAGATCCAAAAGACTAGAAAATCCTTCTGACCGGAGTAATACAAGGGGACCGAGTTCGGGCAAAACTCTGACCGAGTTCGGCTACTAGAAATTCAGGATATATTTGGTTCAGAAAGGCTTTTGGATATTGGGGACAAAAGATGGTTTGTTTTGTGAGGATGAACTTCTAAATGCGAATGATCCGACTCAACAAATAATCTAGACCCAATAATAAAAAATACATAATAAAATAGAAAAAGTTCACTTGACAAGTTTGACTACGATCTTCTGTAGTCATCTTTGTAGTATTCTTGCTTTCCATATCAAAGTCGGAGTTTTAAGTCAATTATCGAAATCAGGTTGATCATGGCTGCATGGGCCAACACCTTCCCTTACAAAGAACTCGACCTGAGTTTTTTGTGTCGCTGCCTGGATAAAGTGCATCATCGTTAGTAATTTTAAAGCTCATTGATCTCTCAGTTCCCTAGGTAAACTTTTGCTCCCCAATACTTTGACTGGACCAAATGTCGTTGGTTGAAGCTTGTCGTATTGCCTAGTCGATAACAACACCTCCATCCAAAAGTATATCATGACATCGTCACTAACGTGATAGCTTTGCGCCTATGGTGTTTGTACGGAAATCTTTGAAGCAATTTGCACCACTTTGAATGTATATCACATTTATCGTGCCTTCTAACATTTGTTGTAGGTAGACAACTTCCATCGCGTTTCGCAACTCTTTACTGAAGAAACCCACAGTCATTACATGACGATGACACCACACCTTGGTGTCATCCTCGACTTTAAAGAATGGATCAAATTTAGATAAATCCAAGCTTGGTACCATATAAATCACTCCTTAATCACCAGGTAGTAGCACATCTCTTCATGAAAGAACAATATCGTCACATGTGTTGCATCCATTGCCCCTTATAAGATATGAAAGGGACAAAGTCTTTGAGAATCAGTCCACACCTACGAACAAGGAATCAGAGCCTTGTTGAGTCCTCGACAGCTCCAACATGAAATCCATAGACAGGTCCTCCCCAAAAAATTAGGACTGGTAAGTGGGGTGTAAGGACCCGTACGTTATGCTCTCCTCTTATTTTGCATAGAACTCGACCGCGAGTTCCTATGTAGCAAGTCTTCCATCTTTCGAAGAATCTTGTCCTCATGTGGATTCATACTCTAATATGGTAATATCTTCAAATTTATCCCGAGAACAATAACAATATTGTGTTGGGTATCACACATTATTGGTGTCACGCCCCAAATCCAAAGAATTGCTAAGTCGTCACTGGGAGTAATGCCATACAAATCTAAGTTGCACTTGTATAATGCATGAATGTAAATATCTCATAAAACGACTCAATTCAAGGTTGATGTACTTGAAATAAACAGACAATTAAATCAAATCAATATATGAAAAATAATTATTTTATTGATAAACTTACAGCAAAAAACATAGGCTCTCAATAGCCAACTAAAAATGCCAAATATGGTTTAAAACTTATGAAACAAAAAAAAATGTTTCATACATCATATCCCTTATTAAAGGAAAATTACATCTTCAAATAGCCAAAGCTTCAAATGAATGGAAAAACTTCTACCGCCTCTAAGCATCCAACTGATTTCCCGCACCTGCAAGAACGAGGGTCATAATATCTAGAAATGCACTAGTAAGTTCTATTAACCAAACCTACACAGTAATCATATGAATCATGCAATATTAATTAAATGTTTTGTTACTCTAGGTTCTTTTAAAAATTTACAATAAGGAACATAAACATATGAATATTACTTATTAATGATTCTTACTTATGACCGATATACTTTCTTGTAAAACAAAGATTAGAATATTCTGCTATGCAAAACCATCAGTAGCAATACAGCCTAACTATAGACGTTGAGGTGAACTCACCAAAAAGGTCAATCCATAGTATTATGTTGCCCCTTCTAGTGCAGGTAGCTAGCTCTACTGAAGGTCTCGTAATACTCGTGCTCAACATCTAGCACGAAACCATATTATTTCCCTAGGCCGATACAGTTTCGGTGCCCCGGACATCGTTCGAGGAATCAAACCTTGTGCACAAGTTGTCCATTTCCATACATGTGCACAAGTTGTTGAATAAGTTCAGCACAAAAGTTTGAGAGTTTGGGAGGTTTTTTCTTATTTGTCTTTGTGGTAGAGAGTTCTTGAGAGTAAGGAGAGAAGTGTTGAAGGAGCTATTGTAATTCATTTTCTTCTTTATAGGAGAACTGAATCACCCTCGTCCATAGATGTAAATATCTTGGTTGAAACACGTAAATTATTATCTTTTTGTTATAAATTTTCTCTTGGTATCAAGGCTATAGGAGTTTAGGGTAAGGTATCCGACAAAGTTCTCAGAGAAAGTTAATTGGGTAGATTTTTAATATGTCTACGTCAAGCAAGGTTAGAAAGTACGAAATTGAGAAGTTTAATAGAAAGAATAATTTTGGCTCGTGCACTTTGTTGCACAGTAGGCTGAGTCGGTCGAGTAGTTCAACGGAACACGAAGTATTCGAATGGCTAAGTCAAAAGAGTTGGTCGTGCAACAAAGTTATGGAATCGAGCCACATCAGCTCGACGAAACGACAAGACGTATCGGCTTAAGGTGGACGAGTTTATGACTCTTCTTCCCTACTCCTTCATGCCTAATAAAATATATCCTTGTATGCGTATGCTACTATCGAGTTAACGAGTATTGGCTCAAATCGAACAAAGGTCTTAGTGTGTGTCGAATATTAAGATAGAACATTGAACATTGAACAATTGAGGCGACGTGTATCAAGTGCACGAGTCGCGATAGACATTGATGATAGAACATTGAAAGACAATACTGAGATGTGCATCAAGTGCATGACTCGGAAGAACATTGAACACTAAGACATAGAACATGAAAATACGGTATCGAGACGTGCATCGAATGCACGACTCAAAAAGAGAGGATATATGTGTCAAAGTATGCGTATGTGCACATGACTCATAATAGATGGCTTCGTTGCGAAGAGAACAGTTGTGGCACGAATGTTGTAACGGAATTGTCGAATGTGGCTTGGTGCCTTTGAAATGGTTGGGACCTTCGGGTCGATCGTTGATGAACATCAAGTCGAGGTATTGTGCCAATGGAATACAGATAGGCAAACTTGTTTGGTTGTATGAAACTCAGACGCGTGCTGCATGGTCAATGGACTTAGATGGATGGCCCGTGCACGGACGTGCTTCCTTCGAACGTAGGATCGTCGGGGTGGGACCGTTCGACTACAGAGGGAATTAAGGAGTATTGGTAGTGCACTTCATTCAGACGGGCTGTGCCCTCCTATTGATGTGATAAGCCACAATACTAGTAAGTTTAGGATCCTTCGGCTACTGGGCTAGCAACCCGTACGTTGAGTGATCGTCGGCTTACACTTTCAGATACCAGTCCATTACAGTACGGAACGTCATGACCTTCATATAGATAGGACCGGTAGGCTGTAATGCCTATAGTTCGTATTACGTATTTTGGAATACGTGTACGTATTTTGACTCGTATTGCATGTCTCCTGGCTTGGTTCGGCTTGTTTGGGTTAGCTTGGTTCGACTTGGGTTGCTTATTGGTTCATCATGAACCAAGGGAAAAACCCCTACCTACCACCACCATCATCATTTATTAACCCATTCCCTCATTCTCTCTCTTCATTTACTTCTTCTTCTCCACTATTACTTCTTTACCTACCAAGGAGAGAGAGAGCTCTTAGGCAAGTGCAGCTTGCTTCATTGAGGAACCCAAGTTTTATTGTTCCATTTTCTTCTCCATGAGATTCTAACACTTTAGTACTTAGCATTTTTAATTTCCATGGCTAAATTCATGTAGATCTAAGTTTATTTTATTTTCAGATTTTTTGGGTTTTGATCTACTCAATATTATTATTTCTAAGTTTTGATGGTTCCATGTTATAGAGAATTTTGTTCTGCCCTATTTTGACCTATGGAAGTCTGAATTCCGACTTCGGATGAAGGATTTATGAGCCTTGAAGCCATGGACTCCATGGTTCTTTTTCTCAGACAAGTAGAGAAGAAGAACAGTTTCTGAGCCGCTTGACGGACTTCAGTCGCATGGAAGTACTTGACCGCATGAATGTTCATGCCGCAAGTCTCTTTCAGCCGCATGAACTTCTAACCGCAGCCGCATAAGAACCCCCTTCTTTTGGTCGTATGAGACCTGATCATCTTTGGCCGCATGGTCGGGTTAACTTAGCCGCATGAGCCCCTGCTACTCCAGAGCCGTATGAGACTCCTATCTTTTCAGTCACGTAAGGTTGCCACCCCCGAGCCGCATGAGCCATGTTTTCATTCGGCCGCATATCACTTCCCTGCAGCCGCATAAGGCTGTGGCAATTTCGAGCCGCATAAGATTCGTCCCTTGCTCAGCCGCATAAGTCCAACTTTTCCTGAGCCGCATGTACTTGTTGAACCGTAGCCGCATAAGGCCCTAGCAACTCCCCAGCCGCATATGCTTGATTGTTCCCCAGCCGCATAGACTTGCATTATTCCAGCCACATGAGATCCTTCATCTCAGCCGCATAAGATCCAATCTCTTGGCCGCATGAGCTCGATTCTCTTAGCTGTATGGCTCCTTCCACAGTCTTTTTCTCTTTATTATTATTATTATATATTATTATTAAACTGAAATGTCACAATTATGTTTATGCCATGTAAGTTCTGATATGTTCTATGGACACGATAGTGGCCCGTCGTGACGCACTCTTAACAAGTAAACCTAACATGATATATCTCGATATACTGTTACGACAGCTAGCCTGACATGACAAGTATGAATGACCTGGACTCCGTGGACGATTGCGTTTGTACAAATAAACCAGTATTGTCTTACATCATGTCTAGAATGGGATCCCTGAGTACCACGGTCAGGGATACCTACTGTAATTGACTAAGGCTAATAAACTAGAATAATTCAGTAGTCATGAAAAGATTTCCCAGCTACAAACAATCCCGTTATCTGGACGCACCAAGTGGACTTGTAGCCTACCGACGAGTAGGGCACATTTTCAGCACACAGTCACGTGTTGCATCCTCCATAAATGGACATTCGACCTGGATAATATGAATGGTCTACAGGGCTTGTGGCTGTTGGGATAATCTCATTGCATCTTGCTAGTAATTAGGTCTGTGATAACCCTAGTTAGTTAAAGTATCAAGCCGTACTCTTTGCTTGGCCGTGATTGATTGATGGAGTCTAGCTCAGCTTAGTCTTATCCTGAGCCTGTACAAGATTGTGACAAGACATGATTACTTATGCTAGCCCTAGCAATAACGATCAGGGGTCCAGTTCTGTTCAGGCGAAGGGTTACAACCCCGGTCCTTATTTGGTTTAAGGGTTGTAACCTGGCTCCCGGAGCAGTTCTATGTCCTCTTTTCGTTTATTGTCTTATTGCAACCCAATGTCATGCTCGTCCTGTTTTACCTTACTTCAATAGCATGATTATTATACTTGCCTTAACAATAAAGATCATGGGTCCAGTAATGTTCAGGCGAAGGGTTACAACCCCGGTCCTTGTTTGGTTTAAGGGTTGTAACCTGGCTCCCGGAGCAGTTATGTATCCTCTCTTCGATTATTGTCTTATTTTACCCTATGTCAAGCTCATCATGTTTTACTTTACCAACAAGTAGTTGAGACGGGTTTCTATTCAGGTGAAGGGTTCCAACCCCGGTCCTTGTTTGGTTTAAGGGTTGTGACCTAGCTACTTGAATGGTTTCCTCGTACTCAACTTACTGTTGTTATCCTTATTATTATCAGTTTCGTTTATAATCATCTTTAATATTCTATTGTGATATGCTGGTTTTAGTTCTTAAGTGAAGCCTCCTTGGTGGCACTTGCTCTTTCTGGGGTCTGACCTAGCTGGTTTTGTATGGCCAGATATCGGAGCAGCACCAGAGGATCTACCTACCTTCCAGCCAGATGGTGACCATCAGACGTAACCCTGACAAAGAGTGGGTTTCTTTTTGTCCTTCCACTTTATTGTAAAATTATTCTTTTGAGGCGTTTAGCCGGCGAGCACGTGTTAGCTCGTATTGCACCTTTATTTACTGTCTGCCTACGGGCTGTAACATGATTGACAAATCCTAGGGTTGATCATGTATGACTAAACTCTTGCTAGTCTTAACATTTTGTACGACTAGCTTCATGATCATCCGAATATGTAATGTATGGGACGCTTTACTATTGTATATTTGGTGCTCTGACATCTTGTGACTATTATTGCTTGCTTGAGATTGAGACAATAGGCTTGTTCATGACCATAGGTGACTGATGGATTGTAGTTAAACCGTCATGTATCTAGACAGCCGTGAACGTATAGTGAGGTGGGTTGCACTTTTATATACGTAACTGGCTATGTACGCCCCCGCTCTCCAGTATTCTGGTTCTGGGGCGTTATATATGCTGAGACTAGAATTGGGTGCAGGTGCAGAGCCTGCCACCCTTATGTATATGTCTAAGTTTGGTTGGTTGGCTGCGTGATTTGTTGGTTGCTTATGTAAATTTCTAACAATTGTAGGCTAGGCGAAACGAGATAGAGACATGCACGATCACTATGCTTATGTTCATATTTTGTCTAATCGTATTTGTTACACGGACACGATATTGGACACCTTTATGATTCAAATGCTTTTGATAACATGCTTTATTGCTTACCTTGCCATGAAACTGATCCTAAGGCAGTAATAGAAAGATCACTAAATAAAGATGCATGATTCACTAAATTTACTTAGTGTTGGATTAGTCGAGTGGGTCTTGATCAGTACAGCAAGGATGAAAGTACTAATCCCCCACTAGTTTGCTCGTAGGTTCAGGATATGTTCGGCTCGGGGCGGGGCTTGGCTTGGATGTGCCAAGGCATGGAGTCCTTAGCGTTTCGAGACGAGCTACCGTATTGGCGTTCGGACTTGCAACATAGAGATGTTCGGCCGAAGACTACTTGTTGGCTATAAAGAGGCATAATGTATGGAACAATATCCTTTGTGAGCTAGAGAGATCATGAGCGTTATAGCCTATTGGCATTTTCAGTTGGGCTATTCAAAGTCCTTGTAATCTTCAGATCATTTATTAATAAAAGAGATTCTATTTGTATCCTCTATTTCCTTCTGCTGTTTATGCTATCAATTTGAGATAAACTTACGTGAACATGTTATCTTGCCTTGCACGAGCGCAACTTCAGGCTCATGCAGCATCACGTCCTAGCGAGGACGATAATTCGGGTGAAATCTAGCGAGGATGAACGATTTCCCGGGTCGGGGCGTAACAAGTTGGTATCAGAGCGGTTCCATCCTTTGGACCATGAGCGAATCTCTTCGACCCTCAGTTGCTTCACTATCAAAATCTCTCGGATCTACTCTAAGTTTTTTCTGCAATCGCATGGCTCATGGATCTACTCGATGCTATATTGGATGTTCCATACAATAAGTCTGTATTATGTTGCGTACGTCTGCCACAAGTATGTCGTACCTATCATGCTATCTTCGAGTGCCATCGGAGAATGTTGGTTGCACGGAGTGCAACGAGTTACGAAATGTTAGTTGCCCGAAGTGCAACAAGTTGCGAGTCGTTGGTTGCACAAAGAGCAACAAATAAGGGGATGTTGGTTGCACGAAGTGCAATGAGACATATTGTTGGTTGCACGAAGTACGAAGAGTTATATGTTGTTGGTTGCACGGAGTGCAACAAGACGTGAGTCGTTCGTTACATCTGTGCAACGAGTCGACATATGGGATGATGCGTGTTATGTGGCTATGCGAATGGATAGCGAAGGTGTTGGACGGGATTGAGTAATGACCTTGAGTATCGGGAATAAGTTATTGCACGAGTTGCAATGAATGGGATTAAGAAATCGCGGAGCGATATGGGCGAGTCGAGTTGGTCGTTGGTTGAACTTGAGTAGACAAACTTGTAAGTTGGCCGAGTTGAATCGAGTTTCGAAGTAGGCGAACGTATATGTTGGCCAAATGTCACGTTGAGCCTTGAGTTAACGAATGTTGCGTTGTGATCGATATGATCGCCAAGGCACGGTTAGCCCTGAATGAATGTCAAACTTGAGCAAACGATAGTGCACGTTGGCCAAGTTGTTGTACCAACTCGAGTAAGAGAACGCTAGAGCTGGGATCGAAAAGGATCGCCACGGGATAGTTAATTTGAAATTGATGTCGGGACTATGCGGAGTAAAATGTCGAGTAGTGACTTGATTTCGAGTGGTATATGCAATACCACTTGTGCGATCAGTGCAACAAAGCATTGTATCGATAACGATAGGCTCGATTTCTGAGTGGTATATGCTATACCACTTAGCGATAGCTATGTCAAGCTGTTTGGTGACTTGCAATAGATTGCGTCGAGACGATTGTGTCGGTTACGATAAGTTTGTCCTCAACGGACTGAATAGTACCGAGACTCGAGTGGGAATGACTCTATAGAACTCGATGCAAGTATGTTTCGATGAATTGAGTTGAATGATTATGCACGAACTCGTATCATTGGACGATGAGTCGAACGGGAATTCGTTGAGTGTAAACCGAACGATAGGCTGAGAATAGTGAGAGAAAAGTCAAAAGAGTAGTTCAACGTAATAGCTAAGTCAGATGAATGACGTCCTTATATCTCAAAAGTTTCACAAGGCTTTACGAAAAAAGTCAAGAAAGCTCACTGACATGACCGATAATGATTGGAATGACATGGATCTCTAAGCATGTACTGTTTATATGTTGAAATCGCTCTACAGACCAATGATGGAGGAAGATACGCAAATTCGAGATCATATCTCAAAATTCAATCGAATTGTTTATAACTTGAAGGATGTTGACATACATAAAGACGATGATCGTTTGGCCATAATCCTATTATTTTCTTTACCGATTCGTAAGAGAAACTTACTCAAACATTACTATACGGAAATGACTCAATTTTTGTAGAAGAGGCTATAAGTGTCTTCTTGTTTAATGAGGTGTGAAGGATGGCTTTTAATGGTGAAAACGATGGAGACCACGCCCAAGATTTGACGGCAAGATGGAGGATAAACAATAAAGCATATTCAAGCAGAAGGTCAAGATCCAAGTCCAAGACACTTATTGCGAAGGTGAAATGCTTCAACTGCAATGTGAAAGAACATTATGCAAATTATGTCCTTGTCCAAAAAAAAGAACAAGAGAAAAAAAGTGTGTGGTTTTGTACGCTTCAGAAGCCGACAGTAACGGGATTGCTTTTCGGTAACACATGACAACATGAATGATCGTTGGATTATCGATTTTGGATGCTCCTACCATATGTGTCCAAAAAGTGTGTGGTTTTCTTACTACAAGGTGACATATGTCTGTGTTGATGGACAACAACAATGCATGTCGAGATGTTGGGATTGGGTCTACCAAGGTGAAGATGCGTGATGGAATTGTGCGGACTTTGATCGATGTAAGACATGTTCCCAACTTCAGAAAAATCTTATTTCTCTTGGTATGCTTGACATGAATGGTAACAAGTTCGTTATCGAGGGTGGAGTCTTACAATTGTTCGTGCTTCTTTGGCGGTGATGAAATGTCACCGGCATGTAACATTTATATCTTATTGGAAAGCACACATTAGGTGGGACCTCAGCTTCGGGCCATGTCACAACGACATAGCACTGTATAGAGGTAGGTAGCCTAATGATGAAAGATAGATAGTAGTAGGACAATACTAAAAGAGGCTGGGACATCATTCTATAATAGTATGACACCACCAAGAGATTGGACCTCGGCTTTAGGCCATGTCATTATGACGTACCACCTCAAGAAACCGATGGACTTCATGTTAGGAATTGTTATACTCTTTAAAGAACTCACCTATGTGTATAGACAGAGGTGTTGGTCGTCTTTTGAGGGCGAACTTATAGACACCCAAGATACGTACACATATACCAGGTTATAGCACATGGCCTTTAGTGTGCAACCAGAGGCACAACTGATGTCATTATATGAGTGAGAAGATAACAACTAGGTTACTTACTGAATTCAAGCCTTAGTCCATTATGTATCGTACTGTTGCTTGACCAATGCAAAAATATTCAAGTCGTAAGCGATATCTATCATAATGCATGGTGTACAATCACTGTGGGGGACGCTCAGCACATGTATTAAAATACGTGGGGGTTGTTGGTCATGAGCTCTAGAATTTAGTCCCATATTGCCTAGAACACCAAATGTATTTCAATATAATGCTCTTCATTGTATTGACTTGTGCCATGGGGTATGGTAGTAGGCAGTGGGGTGTTTTTCTAGAGGACGATGATCAAGACTCAATGGAAACAATCTTTATTTTGTCACTCGTTCTTTGGAATTTTCTTAGGTGCTAAGTTCTAAAGGGGCTTAGTGACTCGAGCTCGGACGAAGAACGTAAAGTGGCATTTTGGCACTTTTGTACTTCGAACATAAGCATCGGGTGTGAGATGACGTTTGTGCGCGAGGTGCTATGCTAGTTGTGCGCGTAGGCACGTAACTGCGGCTACAACGGGTGCACGTAAGCTAAAGTCGTTGGGCACTCCATGCGAGAACACACACACACACACACCACACACACACACACACACACACACACATATATATATATATATATATATATATATAATATATAATATTATACACACATACACATATACACACACACATATGTGTGTGTATGTGTGTGTGGTGCTGTTATTGACACTCATAAAATGTCATCCTGCACCCATTCTTAATTTTCTTTCATTCAAATCCAAATTTACCCATGCATTAAATTTGACATTAATTTGTGATTGCATGGAGGGAGGAGTACAATATACATTTTAGGAGTATCAATAATGTTAATGCATGGCATATTTAAAATATCTTATTGGAAAGCACACATTAGGTGGGACCTCAGCTTCGGGCCATGTCACAACGACATAGCACTGGATAGAGGTAGGTAGCCTAATGATGAAAGATAGATAGTAGTAGGACAATACTAAAAGAGGCTGGGACATCATTCTATAATAGTATGACACCACCAAGAGATTGGACCTCGGCTTTAGGCCATGTCATTACGACGTACCACCGCAAGAAACCGATGGACTTCATGTTAGGAATTGTTATACTCTTTAAAGAACTCACCTATGTGTATAAACAGAGGTATTGGTCGTCTTTTGAGGGCGAACTTATAGACACCCAAGATACGTACACATATACCAGGTTATAGCACATGGCCTTTAGTGTGCAACCAGAGGCACAACTGATGTCATTATGTGAGTGAGAAGATAACAACTAGGGTACTTACTGAATTCAAGCCTTAGTCCATTATGTATCGTACTGTTGCTTGACCAATGCAAAAATATTCAAGTCGTAAGCGATATCTATCATAATGCATGGTGTACAATCACTGTGGGGGACGCTCAGCACATGTATTAAAATACGTGGGGTTGTTGGTCATGAGCTCTAGAATTTAGTCCCACATTGCCTAGAACACCAAATGTGTATTTCAATATAATGCTCTTCATTGTATTGACTTGTGCCATGGGGTATGGTAGCCTATGTAGGCAGTGTGTGTTTTTCTAGAGGACGATGATCAAGACTTAATGGAAACAATCTTTATTTTGTCACTCGTTCTTTGGAAATTTTCTTAGGTGCTAAGTTCTAAAGGGGCTTAGTGACTCGAGCTCGGGCGAAGAACGTAAAGTGGCATTTTGGCACTTTTGTACTTCGAACATAAGCATCGGGTGTGAGATGACGTTTGTGCGCGAGGTGCTATGCTAGTTGTGCGCGTAGGCACGTAACTGCGGCTACAACGGGTGCACGTAAGCTAAAGTCGTTGGGCACTCCATGCGAGAACACACACACACACACACACACACACACAACACACACACATATATATATATATATATATATATATATATATTATATATATATATATATATATATATATATATACGCACACACACACACACATACACATATACACACACACATATGTGTGTATGTGTGTGTGGTGCTGTTATTGACACTCATAAAATGTCATCCTGTACCCATTCTTAATTTTCTTTCATTCAAATCCAAATTTACCCATGCATTAAATTTAACATTAATTTGTGATTGCATGGAGGGAGGAGTACAATATACATTTTAGGAGTATCAATAATGTTAATGCATGGCATATTTGAAATTTGAATGATTAAAAATTAAAGAGGAGTACATTATGACATTTTAAGAGCGCCAATAATGACATAATACTTTATCTGATTGAACTTCGAACCCATCCGGCCAGAATGTACTATGTCTTTATATGCTGACCACTATTCCCATACGAAAAGTATTAGTCGTCATTTTGAGAAACCGAATTAATCTCCAACCAATACACTATTGTCTTAAAACTAGATGCAGTCTATTTATTAATCGCGTTAGACGGATGTACTCAGTTAGATGATTTAGCTAAAAGTCCATTGGGTACGCTGGGGGGTCCTGTGGGTGGGATGGACACGGTTCGAATCTCCCTCTTGGTGTTACTTGCCGGTCCGAAGAAAATGACACCTCAAAAGAGAAAGAAGAGAAGAAGAAGAAGAAGAAGAAGATTAAGTTAAAAGACTTCAAGGAAATAATTTCCTTAAAATTAAAATTTACAAGATTATATTGGAAAGATTCTCTTTTTTTGGTCCTCCCGGCCCAGCCCATATAAAATACATGAAAAAAGACTAATTCTAAAGGCACTCCAAATTTTATTTAGGACTAGCCCAATATGACTACCAACAAAGTTGGCAGTCATAACATTAAAAAGGACTGGCAACTTCGTTCACAGTCTATTTTAATATTCAAATTCTCTAGGACTAGCAGTCCTACTTTATGTTAGGACTGTTGACAGTCCTAAGACTGGACTAGTGCCAAGTAAAATTTGAAGGGCCTTTACAATTAGCCCAAAAAAAGGGTGCTGCTATTAGCACTCCTAAAATGTCATTCGACACTCCTCTTTAATTTTTTAACATTCAAATTTCAAATCTACCCATGCATTAAATATAACATTAATTTGTCCATGCATAGAGGGAGGAGTGCAGGATGACATTTTAGGAGTGCCAATAATGTTAATGCAGGAGTTGATTTGGAATTTGAATGTTAAAATAATTAAAGAGCAGTGCCAAATGATATTTTAGGAGTGCTAATAGCAGGACCAAAAAGGCAAAAAAAACCGTCCAATTTTTTTCACGTGGAATCATTTCCTGTCCCCTCTTCAATCGAATCATTTCTCGTCATCCCGTCCCCAATTCTCCCCCTTCTCTCTCCCCCCAAATTCTTCTCCGTCAAATTCTTCCTTCAATCAGATCTCCCTCCGAAGAATCGAAAGGTACTACTCCCAAATTGCTCAAATTGATGAGGAAATCGAAATGATTTTTTGTTTCTAGATCGCGTTTGATGCTCTGTTCGATCGATTGGGTGACGAATGGAAACCCTAATTTTTAGCTAGTTCTGTACGCTTCAATCGCACGGACACTCCTAAAATTCGGCTGTGTCGCGTACCGCCGTGTCCTGGAGACGACGCGGAAGCTCCGAGATCCGA
>JANAVB010014732.1:0-61667 GCA_029216955.1 Iris pallida
GGAAGGAAAAGAATTAAGAAGAAGTTAAGAAGAAGGAAGGGAAATTGGAATGAGAAGGAAGTTGGAGAAGAAGGAAACTAGGAGAAGTTAGGAATTTGAAGAAGAATAGGAGGGGAGTAAGAAGAAAAATTAGAGCTAGAAGGATAAGGAGAAGAAGTTAAGAAGAAGAGATTAGAGTTTAGAGTGAAAGAAGAGGGTTGGGATGAGAACACAAAAAGGAGGATTTTTAGTAGAAGTCGAGTTAGAGGGCAAAATTGAGCCCGGAGCATCGGATCGCGATGAAATTTGACGTAGGCCTAGGTTTGTGAATTAGATTTGCGGGTAAGCTCCCGAGTGGAAACGGAGTCGTAGGGCGCCGGTATCGCGCCGTATCAGCGCGTATCTTGAAATATTTAAGATATCTGCAACGGGCCGTAAGGTGGACTAGACGTCCACTTTATCTAGGTATTTTGGTAGATAACGAACCTTAGGATAGTACCTACTCCTAGGGAGCACAGGTCAAAATATCAAGCGTAGGTAGGATATCTAGATAATCGCCGAAGGTAGAATTTACCATTTTATGGGTAAAATAGGGAATTGGCCCATGGCCAAGATTTGAGTTTCCAGTCCAAGATGGACTTGGATATGGGTTGTATAGGTTGGTAATGAGTAGAATTAGCTGTCTAAACCTAGTCTTGGACTCGGTGACCACGGTTGACTTTTTAGACTAAAAGTCAACTATGGGTCAACACTTTACCCAATTTAGTTCCAATTCCATTTAACTTGGGCAGTTGACTAAAAGTCAAATTAGTCACAGTGACCTAGGGTTGACCTAGAGTGACCTAGGGTGACCAGAGTTGACCCATTGACCAAAGTCAACGGTAAGCCAGTTTTCGACCTAGTTTGATTCGGATTGACTTCTAATGTTCTCCCATGACCAAGATTGACCCGACTAGACATGCCTTGACCTAGAATGACTAAATAGGATTTAATTTGATTTAACTTTACTTCCTAAATATAGTATTGATACATCTGTTCTCTATAGGTCCTCGAGACACTGCAGTTGATCCAGGACGTCTATTATCATCTACAGGCGAGTACATTCTCTGATACTTATTCCCAATTTATGATAACTGTTATGATTTATGTACTAGTATTGATATGCTTATTTCCGATACATGGTTCTCACGGATTGGTATTCTTGGATCCCGACGAGAGATGTTTTCCTTCTTTGGTTGGGATGTTGTGCAAGCACCCTTGTAGCTCTTGCTCAATATATGGTCACTTTTAGAGAAGGCTAGCTACCTTTTCATTAGAATCCCGTGCAGTGACGTGTCCTGTTTGGATCCATTCTACCAGTTGGGGTAGGGGGAGTAGTAGCGTATGCCTGTGATCATATCCCTTGCATTCTTGAATAGTGTGAGTCATATACCGCACTTATGACTTGCCAGGCCGATTCTCGACAGGTACCCAAGCGATCACAAGCCAAAACTACTACTCACACGCATTGGATATATAGCTTACCTTGATTGTGTACATGCCATGATCCCGTTCTATTTTCTTGTTCTAGCTCTAGCTTTACAGCTTACCATGCCATGATACATACATGTACACTCCATGATTCATTGTATATGCTCTATTTACAGTTTTATAGCTTTTATTCTATCTTGAGATCTGTTATGAGATATATGTACTCGTTCCATCCTGACTGGACTGTTGAAAAATATTACAGATGCCGACGAGGGAGATTACAGTACCTATACGGTCCGGACGACGTAGTGGGCCTAGACTTGGTCCCGCAGGGCGTAGCTCCGCCTGACGAGACTATACCACTTGTTTAGTTAGAGTAGGTCTTTGTACTGGACTTAGTTTCCAGTTACTTTTTGAGACTGTATTATATTTGGACTGTATTAGAGACTGGACTTGTATATTATTTGTATCTGGACTTGACAGGTTAATTTTATCGTCTTGTTGTCATTATCTTTCAGTCTTTACTTATCATCTTAGAGTTGTGATTGAGTACTTATATATATTCATTGCTTGTCCTCCGTTCGGAGTTTACTATATTCTCGACAGGTTCTGTTATATATATAAACTGTTGTCAGACTAGAAAATCTACAGTGTTCCACGCGTTTTTCCGGTGAGGGCTGGGCGTTGTCGCGTCACGTGCCCTTTTAGCGGGTGCGGGTCGTGACATGTCCAGCCTGTACCGTTGTTGAGACGGGCGGCAGTAAGCTGTATCACTCATGCAGGTAATTCAACAACACAATTCCATTTGCCACAACTTTTAATACTTTGATTAAAGACTTGTCCAACACAAAATTTTCAAATACAAACCACAATGAAAAAAATATTTTTTTCCGCATAATCATAAACAGGAAATAAATCTAATTAGCAGTTCCTCATCATCCTCTGGTAGAACAGCCGGGTACAGCTCAGGGTCATAGTAGCTACTTATCAATAGCTCAGTATCGTCCATAGTACCTACGGGGAATCAGTCAGGAAAGGAGCAAAGTACACTTCATGATAATCCAACAATTGAAATAATAATAGAGTTATGCACTTTTAAACAATTTGAAATAAATAGTTTTTCAGCAGTTAAAATATTGTGATGTGAATAGACAATGAATATGACCGGATTAGGTTGTACAGTTGTATCCTATGATACGATATGGCTTATCCCGTGTGTATGAGGGGTAAGCTAACACAGTCATTATACTACTTTGGATGTGGTCATACTCATTACACTACTCCCCCAGTACCAACAGTCAATCAGTCAATGCTCTCAGAGAGAGTTCCGTGTTGCATCTGGTTAAACTTGCAATAAAATGATTACTAAATAATTGTAAACTAATACTAAATATACTTGCCTTGGTTTGACTGGATTGGGAAATGTCTCCGAGATTGGAATCAAACTTGTCCTCGAAATCCTACAATCGAGAAGTCCGCCTTAGATTTCCAAAGTTTCCATGCTGTATGTGCTAGTTACAATCTCTAAATTTTGTCCTAGTCGATTTTTAATCTTTATTATACTATTACAAGCAAAACTCGATTTTCTGGTGCGTTACATTTAATTATGAAGGAAAAATCACTTTATAATAAATTTTGGGAAAAGTTTGTATTTATCGGTTTGTTGGTGAAACTGGTTATTTTTATAATTATATTAAAACTACATTTTTTCCTTTAAATGGGAAAAAACATGAATTAAATATTACAAACTTGAAATTATAATGTGATGAAACATTATATTTTCTTTTTGTAAAATAAATAATTTATTATTTTTTATTACACATTCACAGAATATTAGCCAGAAAACAAATAAAAGAATACTAAACTATTACAAATTGCACACAACAGAATAAATGGGCTTATGCCCTTATAGACCATTTTACATGAATTTAAATAAGAAGAAAAAAATATTTGTTAGTCTCTAAAAATTATTCTACAAATTAATCATAAAATAAAACTAGTAATTAAATTAAATTAATTTCGAGTCTCAGACTTTGGTCCAATCGTCAGAATAGCTAATGCCTCAACGTCCGGAAACCCCGGTTTCGTTTGCATTTAGCTAGGGCCCATGGACCAGTATGGTCGTCGCCCAAAAATTTAATTATAAATATTTTCGAAAACCGATTTGAAATCCATTTGTATAATTTTTATAAAAAAATTTGGGCAGCACCTCCTCTATATTTGGGATAACCCAAAATTGGAAAAATGTGTCACAATCACCAATATAATTCCCATACCCGGGAAACCATTTAGACATATAAATTATATTCCCAAAATATTTTCGAAACGAATTCAGAAAAATACCACAGCATAAAACCAGAATACTATTATTCGGAAAAATCCGAATTTAAGTCCACAGAACCAACCAAAACCAACAGAACACAAAGAAAAATCCACAGAAACCATTTCAAAACCGACAGAATGTTTTCGAAAGATTTCGGAAAGTCCGAAAATGCCATGCCTAAGAACTACCGATTTCCCGGGAGAAAATCGGGGACCAAATTTCATCATAGACTATGAAAAGTGGAAACGGGGAAATGGAATTATACCTTGGGTTGCTCGGCTAGAGCTCTCGGGTGAAAAGGAAAAATAAATCCGCTTAGACAACGGAAATGGCTCTGGAGCGGAACCGCTGGAACAGAGCCGACAAGTAAATGTACTGTCCGAGATGAGGTACCTGACTCCTAGTTAGAGCAACACAAGTCAAGATGTATACAGGGGATGATAATAGTAATCTATAATGCATCTGCATGCTGTCTAGGTCAAACTAGACTAAAGTCAACACTTGGTCAACTCTAGTAAACCACACTAGTCAACTAGGTCAAGTCCTAGCCCAAAAAGTCTAATAAGTCTCACTAGGCCTAACCAAGCCTAGGCTAGCAGTCACACACCAATCACAAGGCTATACAAGCCAACACAAGTCACACATCAAGATACATCACATTCATGCATATTCAACATATATTATATATATATATATATATATATATATATATAGATATATATATATATATATATATAAAATATATATATATTATATATAGATATATATATAGATATATATAAGAGAAAAGAACTAACATGTAAAGCTATGTGTGTGTGTGTGTGAACATGGAGGTGTACATGAAAAGAGAAATCAACACTAGTTATGAGTTTACACTACACATGGCACAAAGCTAACCCATCTACATTACACATGTATTATACTTAACATGCATGGCTACAAGTATACATCTATATACATTAGAGTAGAGACTATTTAAGTTATAACTAACATGCATCTATACTTTACATAAATCTATATATTATAGCAATCATTTAGAGAAGGGTTACATGGCATGGTGGTTGATATAGAGTGGGGTGTCCTTGTGCAGAGGGTGAAGTTCATTCTCAGTTTAGTTCCACATTTACATATAAACTAAAGTGAGCTATCCCATAAACTGGTGTAACTAACCACATAAAATGAACCATGTTATCTGAAATCTGCCATTAAGCCAACATCCCATATGCATACAGCTCATGCATTGTCTAATATGAAATTAACTAACATTTCGAATTAAGGGGTTGAAGGTTAACATTACATTCATAGACATTCCACTATATTAAAACTGAAATTGGCTTGGCAATAGAAAAAGGAAGGTATATATGCTTACATGGACAGTTCAGTGTTCGAACAACCTAAAATGAACTAACATTCAATCTAAATATCAGCTTGCATTGGTTCAATGTCTACATATGAAATCTGATTGCATTTACAATATATTATACATTATGCATTCATATCTATCATTAATATACCTTGCATTTATATCTAGCATTCATTATATACTTTCATGCATGCATTGTATATCATTCTTTCATTCATGCATTGCTTACATATTACATTAATTGTATTCCTACATGCTTGCATTCAACCATATATATACATTAATGTAAAGAGGATATATATCATATATATCATTTCATTCATCTAACATATCATGCATTACATACTCTATTCATTAATATCCATACTACATAGGCTCATAGGTTACACAAAATGCATATATCGTATAGTCACTCTTTTACTTAAAACCAATACTGTACCAATTGGGCATTCACTAAATTCTAGGATTAAAGTATGTTGTAGTACTTCATGTTAGCTTTCCGAAACTTCAAACGAATCGTTTCATGTCCGGAAGCTCCCGGAATCGCGAAAATACCGAAACGCATTCGTCTTTCGTACAGCTGACACTCAAATAATTCTACAGAAAGTTATAGATAGAATTTGGCTTATTAAAATATATTTGGAAATCTAACTTCGATACGGTTCTTTTAAAAAAAAGGAGATAAATCGGAGTTTTAAGCTAAAAGTTATGACATTTCTAAGTTGCTATTGCTACTAAAAATGTGGATAAAAATTATGACGAATTTGGATAGTTTGAGACAAAAGAACACAAGTATATAACATAATATATCAAGAACTCACTCTCTACACTAATATATATATATGAGACACTATAGAACACATCTCCAATACAAAAATATGAGATTAAACATGTAATAATTCATTCATACATAACAAAACACATAGTGTGTCCAAATTTGGGGTTTTCCCACATGGACACAACCACAACACAAAGGACACTCCTATGACCTCCAAATGGACACGAAATGGACACAAATGGAGATACAACCATGGGGGTCATTCCTATGGGTTCAAATAGACCTATATGCATAAGGAAATGAAAAGAAGAAGGGATTTATACTCCCGGTAGATCGAATCGAAGAAAAGCCTTCCCGGAGCGACACCGACACGTAGAGATTCCAAAAGGACACGAACGAGCTCCGAATCCTCCCAAACTTGGGTAGCTTTCTCCTTGGCTAGAATGGAGAAGGAAAGAAGAAGATTTGGTGGCGAAATGGAAGGATTTGGTTGAGAAATTGCTAGGAATTGCTCTCTAGAAATTTGGGGAAGAACAAGAGAGAGAGTGTGAGGAAAATGAAATGAACTTGAGCCTATCCTCTCCCAAAGTGGCTGGCCATATGGGGCTATTTGTCCTATTATGGTAAGGTCCAAAATGCCTCCACTAACCTATTCTATTAGTATTAGGAAAGGGCTAATTGGTTCGGGCTAAATTAGTCATTCTAAAGTCTCACACTAACCTTATCCATAATAATTAGTCTAACCTCTAACTAAGATATTTCTATCATGTGGGCCATGGCTAACTAATTTGTGGGTCCACTAAAGTCAACACTACCCCCGGGTCCCCGTTTCAAGTCGGATTGAGCTGAAATTCGAACCCGACTCAAATAACCCCAAACAATATCATAAAAATAAAATAAATTTCAACCCCAAAAATATCATAATATAAAATAAATTTTAAAAATATTCAAAAATATAAAATGACAAAAATACCCATGTTTCTGAAAACTGGGGATGACAAATTTCTCGAAATTAAAACCAAACAATAGTAAAATGTCAAATCACAAGTCATAATTTTAAATAGTTTAAAAATAATTAAAAATCACCAAAAATTATAATATGAAATAATTATCAATAAATAATAATTATAATTACAAAATTTTAAAATTACCCTCATCTGAAAAACTGGGTGTTACAATCCTACCCACCTTATAAAAATTTCGTCCTCGAAATTAAGATGATCGTACCCCCTTCTAGGTCAAACATAGTTAAGGGTCAATCACTAGTCAATTTCTCAACATCCAAGTACTTGGTCATCAACTGGTCAACTTCTTAGGGTTTACCTATGCTAGCTATTTAGGTGTTGGCAACTAGAATTTAGCAAAAGAAAAACTCTATAATAGACTAGCTTAACTTCCCAATCCTATCATGTCACCTATAACTAAATACCTACAAGCTAAGCACATGAATACCAAATACCACATATATATACATATATATATATGCTCAAGAACAACAACCCATCACATATATCCTAAGTATATCATATATATACATGACTGATCAAACAAGGGTTAAGGCAGACTAAACTTATAAGGGTCTGAAACAATGCTTAGAACTAGGCTAAGGATGAATGGTCTGAATCAAGGGGACATGGTATCTAGTGAAGGGTCTGCACACTGCCTATAAAGGTGATCAACACAAAGGAACTCAACACGAAGGGAACTTAACTAAAATGGAAAACTGAACCAAGTATAGGCTAAACAACATGTTTATAACCCTATACAACAATGGCCTATAGATACCAACTAACCTATATCCCATATGCCAATATCATCTGCAGTCTATCTATGCAAATAGACCTCTCGGTCTTAGGTGAAACTACAACTATACTCAAAGGCAGGCTCTGGTCATGGGTGCCTCACTGGAAAAGGTAAGGGAAAGTAGTAATAATCATCAAGGATGTAAGGCATATTAACATCCTATGTGTAACTGGTTGGTATTATAGATAACAGGAGAATTATCTGCAATGGGTTACTATTCTAACACCAATGCTAACTATCACCTCTAGGGTACAGACACTCTACAAGTCATCATACCGTTATACTATGAAGGAACTACCTATGAATAAGCTCTACAAAACTAAATATCCCTACTCCTAAGTCATTTATAACAATCAAAAGGGTATGATGTTTAAACCTTCTCAACATACAATCTGTTAATCATATGCGTCTGTCCAAAATCATATTATCCAAAGTCTTCATCATGCTAGTGAGCAAGGCTATGATAATCACAGAGTCCTTGACTAAGGTACGTACCTCTAGGTTCATGGTATTTAAAATTTTCGTACTGCCGCATGCGACGGCGAAAACCTTAAATTCCCATACCCGAGAATACATCCAAAATCTGACTACATGCCTCACTATGCCAACTAACACGACTATCGAGGATTTTAGATCCTATGATTTAGGCGACCTAGCCCATATGATTTTCTCAGAAGAAAAAAACAAACACAACAAAAGAGTAACATGACAAAAATAAATCAATCAATAAGGAACAGATGGAATCGGATTTCAAGGTAATTATAAAAGACAATTACGGAAATGGAATTGAGAAGAACGAAACTTGCAGCAAGATCTCCAACGGTCTGTGCATCCTCGACTGTCCTGACGATAGCTCGCCCTGCTGGTTTCCCCTGGTCTGCTGCTGATGCTGCATGAATCACCGCTGCTGAGAGAATCAGAAATGACGGGAGAAAATCTCTGTACAGATAGAGGTGCACCCCCAATATAGTAGAAACGCCAACCTGAGTCGGCACAACAGAAGCTGCGGTCTCGAGGCCCTGATGAACAGGACGAGAGGTGGCCAGTCTCTCGATAGTATCCCCCGAACTGAAGCGATGAGATCGTGTCTTCATAACCATCATAAAGATAGATCAAAACAAGAAGCAATTACTGAGAATGAAGCAAAAAATCAAGGGAGGACAGTTTATATTCAAGGAAAATCAATAAGCAGCAATTGGATAAAAGGAATCTGATTAAGAGTTTTTCCTAATGTGATTGAGTAACCCAAAAATATCCTAATCCTACTGCAGGCTGTAGTGATACTCTAGTTCGAATACCACTACATAAACTCGACCTGTATGGGCCACCACTAAAAACGTGTCACGACCCGCACCCATTGTGAGGGTACGAGAGCGTAACAACGCCCAGCCTACGCCGCAGTGTCGGCGGTAGAACGCTGTTCTAGGTCATGAACTATAACTAACATAATATGAATACTCTCCATAAGGAGGCCAACACAGAGGTACAACTCAATCACAATCTAAGGTAGAATGTAGCATGATGGAAAATAGATAAGAAATTCTCAACTGAGGTACAGCAGAAAGAAATAACAAAGTCTCAACATCTCTAAAATATACAACTCTGAAAATAAGACAATAGCTAAACATGAAAAGAAAGGACAGTCTAAGCTATCTACACTATACAAGGTATCATCCTGAGCAGCTGCCTGAACCTCTCCAGGGGTCCAGGTCGCGAATGTCAACTAGGCAAACTCCAAGTAAGGGTGCAGGGTTCCTCATCATCCTCTGTAAAATTTTTAACAGGTCCAGTCAGGACAGGAGCGAGCACAAAACATCTCACGCAGTTCATATCATGTTAGAAAATATAAAGCATGCAATAGAGTAAGGTACATGAAATGCTGAAAGAAGAATGTATAGAAATATCTATAGATGATAAGTAAGAACTGTAAGCAACATGTGATTAGAGCACAATATGGTTATGTAAACGGGTTAAGTTATACAATAAAATAGGACTCCTTTGTATGTGGGTGTACAATGGACATATACAATTTCTTATACAATAGGATTGATCACATAACCAATTTTACTCTCCCTCCCCAATCAATACACAAGGATCCAATTCAGTTACGTTACCTTATACAATGGCTTGTACAATGGCTTGTACAATGGCTCAATGTGATAATGAGAGTACAATATGCACAATGAGTGTACAATGATAAGGGTATTCAATAAATACAATATGTAAGTGAAACGCACATCACAATATGTATTTAGTGAATACAAGGAGATAACATCTCAGAAGAAGATCCGTATAGTATCAATCCGTGATAACAATGTGTCAGCATCAAGTACAGTAATCTAGAGCAAGAATGTAAATCCAGACAAGTATGAAACGGTCAGAGAATGTACTCGCCTCGTATCTGAATGTCTGAAGTAAATATACTGTCCGAGATGAGGTACCTGACTCCTAGTTAGAGCAACACAAGTCAAGATGTATACAGGGGATGATAAAGGTAATCTATAATGCATCTGCATGCTGTCTAGGTCAAACTAGACTAAAGTCAACACTTGGTAAACTCTAGTAAACCACACTAGTCAACTAGGTCAAGTCCTAGCCCAAACAAGTCTATTAAGTCTCACTAGGCCTAACCAAGCCTAGGCTAGCAGTCACACACCAATCACAAGGCTATACAAGCCAACACAAGTCACACATCAAGATACATCACATTCATGTATATTCAACATTATATATATATATATATATATATATATATATATATATATATATATATATAAGAGAAAAGAACTAACATGTAAAGCTATATGTGTGTGTGTGAACATGGAGGTGTACATGAAAAGAGAAATCAACACTAGTTATGAGTTTACACTACACATGGCACAAAGCTAACCCATCTACATTACACATGTATTATACTTAACATGCATGGCTACAAGTATACATCTATATACATTAGAGTAGAGACTATTTAAGTTATAACTAACATGCATCTATACTTTACATAAATCTATATATATTATAGCAATCATTTAGAGAAGGGTTACATGGCATGGTAGTTGATATAGAGTGGGGTGTCCTTGTGCAGAGGGTGAAGTTCATTCTCAGTTTAGTTCCACATTTACATATAAACTAAAGTGAGCTATCCCATAAACTGGTGTAACTAACCACATAAAATGAACCATGTTATCTGAAATCTGCCATTAAGCCAACATCCCATATGCATACAGCTCATGCATTGTCTAATACTGAAATTAACTAACATTTCGAATTAAGGGGTTGAAGGTTAACATTACATTCATAGACATTCCACTATATTAAAAACTGAAATTGGCTTGGCAATAGAAAAAGGAAGGTATATATGCTTACATTGACATTTCAGTGTTCGAACAACCTAAAATGAACTAACATTCAATCTAAATATCAGCTATGCATTGGTTCAATGTCTACATATGAAATCTGATATTGCATTTACAATATTTATACATTATGCATTCATATCTATCATTACATATATACCTTGCATTTATATCTAGCATTCATTATATACTTTCGTGCATGTATTGTATATCATTCTTTCATTCATGCATTGCTTACATATATTACATTAATTGTATTCCTACATGCTTGCATTCAACCATATATATACATTAATGTAAAGAGGATATATATCATATATATATCATTTCATTCATCTAACATATCATGCATTACGTACTCTATATTCATTTAATATCCATACTACATAGGCTCATAGGTTACACAAAATGCATATATCGTATAGTCACTCTTTTACTTAAAACCAATACTGTACCAATTGGGTATTCACTAAATTCTAGAATTAAAGTATGTTGTAGTACTTCATGTTAGCTTTCCGAAACTTCAAACGGATCGCATTTTCGTGTCCGGAAGCTCTCGAAATCACGAAAATACCGAAACGTGTTCGTCTTTCGTACAGCTGACACTCAAATAATTCTACAGAAAGTTACAAAAAGAATTTGGCTTATTAAAATATATATTTAGAAAGCTAACTTCGATACGGTTCTTTTAAAAAAAGGGAGATAAATTGGAGTTTTAAGCTAAAATTTATGACATTTCAAAGTTGCTATTGCTACTGAAAACGTGGATAAAAATTATGACGAATTTGGGTAGTTTGAGACAAAAGAACACAAGTATATAACATAATATATCAAGAACTCACTCTCTACACTAATATATATATATGAGACACTATAGAACACATCTCCAATACAAAAATATGAGATTAAACATGTAATAATTCATTCATACATAACAACAACACATAGTGTGTCCAAATTTGGGGTTTTCTCACATGGACACAACCACAACACAAAGGACACTCCTATGACCTCCAAATGGACACGAAATGGACACAAATGGAGTTACAACCATGAGGGTCATTCCTATGGGTTCAAAATAGACCTATATGCATAAGAAAATGAAAAGGAGAAGGGATTTATACCTCCCGGTAGATCGAATCGAAGAAAAGCCTTCCCGGAGCGACACCGACACGTTGAGATTCCAAAAGGATACGAACGAGCTCCGAATCCTCCCAAACTTGGGTAGCTTCCTTCTTGGCTAGAATGGAGAAGGAAAGAAGAAGATTTGGTGGCAAAATGGAAGGATTGGTGGAGAAATTGCTAGGGATTGCTCTCTAAAAATTTGGGGAAGAACAAGAGAGAGAGTGTGGATGAGAATAATAAAATGAACTTGAGCCTATCCTCTCCCAAAGTGGCTGGCCATATGGGGCTATTTGTCCTATTATGGTAAGGTCCAAAATGCCCCCACTAACCTATTCTATTAGTATTAGGAAAGGGCTAATTGGTTGGGGCTAAATTAGTCATTCTAAAGTCTCTAATCACACTAACCTTATCCATAATAATTAGTCTAACCTCTAACTAAAATATTTCTATCATGTGGGCCATGGCTAACTAATGTGTGGGTCCACTAAAGTCAACACTAGTCCCGGGTCCCCGTTTCAAGTCGGATTGAGCTGAAATTCGAACCCGACTCAAATAACCCCAAAACAATATCATAAATAATAAAATAAATTTCAACCCCAAAATAATATCATAAATAATAAAATAAATTTTAAAAATATTCAAATATATAAAATGACAAAAATACCCATGTTTCTGAAAACTGGGGATGACAAATTTCTCAAAATTAAAACCAAACAATAGTAAAATGTCAAAATCACAAGTCATAATTTTAAATAGTTTAAAAATGATTAAAAATCACCAAAAATTATAATATAAAATAATTATCAATAAATTATAATTATAATTATAAAATTTTAAAATTACCCTCATCTGAAAAACTGGGTGTTACAATCCTACCCACCTTATAAAAATTTCGTTCTCGAAATTAAGATGATCGCACCCCCTTCTAGGTCAAACATAGTTAAGGGTCAATCACTAGTTAATTTATCAACATCCAAGTACTTGGTCATCAACTGGTCAACTTCTTAGGGTTTTACCTATACTAGCTATTTAGGTGTTGGCAACTAGAATTTTGCAAAAGAGAAACTCTATAACAGACTAGCTCTTAACTTCCCAATCCTATCATGTCACCTATAACTAAATACCTACAAGCTAAGCACATGAATACCAAATACCATATATATATATATATATATATATATATATATATATATATATATATATATGCTCAAGAACAACAACCCATCACATATATCCTAAGTATATCATCTATATATATACATGACTGATCAAACAAGGGTTAAGGCAGACTAAACTTATAAGGGTCTGAAACAATGCTTAGAACTAGGCTAAGGATGAATGGTCTGAATCAAGGGGACATGGTATCTAGTGAAGGGTCTGCACACTGCCTATAAAGGTGATCAACACAAAGGAACTCAACACGAAGGGAACTTAACTAAAATGGAAAACTGAACCAAGTATAGGCTAAACAACATGTTTATAACCCTATACAACAATGGCCTATAGATACCAACTAACCTATATCCCATATGCCAATATCATCTGCAATCTATCTATGCAAATAGACCTCTCGGTCTTAGGTGAAACTACAACTATACTCAAAGGCAGGCTCTGGTCATGGGTGCCTCACTAGAAAAGGTAAGGGAAAGTAGTAATAATCATCAAGGATGTAAGGCATACTAACATCCTATGTGTAACTGGTTGGTATTATAGATAACAGGAGAATTATCTGCAATGGGTTACTATTCTAACACCAATGCTAACTATCACCTCTAGGGTACAAACACTCTACAAGTCATCATACCATTATACTATGAAGGAACTACCTATGAATAAGCTCTACAAAACTAAATATTCCTACTCCTAAGTCATTTATAACAATCAAAAGGGTATGATGTTTAAACCTTCTCAAGATACAATCTGTTAATCATATGCGTCTGTCCAAAATCATGTTGTCCAAAGTCTTCATCATGCTAGTGAGCAAGGCTACGATAATCACAGAGTCCTTGACTAAGGTACGTACCGCTAGGTTCATGGTATTTAAAATTTTCGTACTGCCGCATGCGACGGCGAAAACCTTAAATTCCCATACCCGAGAATACATCCAAAATCTGACTACATGTCCTCACTATGCCAACTAACACGACTATCGAGGATTCTAGATCCCATGATTTAGGCGACCTAGCCCATATGATTTTCTCAGAAGAAAAAAACAAACACAACAAAAGAGTAACATGACAAAAATAAATCAATCAACAAGGAACAGATGGAATCGAATTTCAAGGTAATTATAAAGACAATTGCGGGAATGGAATTGCGAAGAACGGAACTTGCAGCAAGATCTCCAACGATCTGTGCATCCTCGACTATCCTGACGATAGCTCGCCCTGCTGGTTTCCCCAGGTCTGCTGCTGATGCTGCATGAATCACCGCTGCTGAGAGAATCAGAAATGACGGAAGAAAATCTCTGTACAGATAGAGGTGCACCCCCAATGTAGCAGAAACGCCAACCTGAGTCGGCACAATAGAAGCTGCGGTCTCGAGGCCCTGATGAACAGGACGAGAGGTGGCCAGCCTCTCGATAGTATCCCCCGAACCGAAGCGATGAGATCGTGTCTTCATAACCATCATGAAGACAGATCAAAACAAGAAGCAATTACTGAGAATGAAGCAAAAAATCAAGGGATGACAGTTTATATTCAAGGGAAATCAATAAACAGCAATTGGATAAAAGGAATCTGATTAAGAGTTTTTTCTAATGTGATTGAGTACCCCAAAAATATCATAATCCTACTGCAGGCTGTAGTGATACTCTAGTTCAAATACCACTACATAAACTCGACCTGCATGGGCCACCACTAAAAACGTGTCACGACCCGCACCCACTGTGAGGGTACGAGAGCGTAACAACGCCCAGCCTACACCGCAGTGTCGACGGTAGAACGCTGTTCTAGGTCATGAACTATAACTAACATAATATGAATACTCTCCATAAGGAGGCCAACACAGAGGTACAACTCAATCACAATCTAAGGTAGAATATAGCATGATGGAAAATAGATAAGAAATCCTCAACTGAGGTACAGCAGAAAGAAATAATAAAGTCTCAATATCTCTAAAATATACAACTCTAAAAATAAGACAATAGCTAAACATGAAAAGAAAGGACAGTCTAAGCTATCTACACTATACAAGGTATCATCCTGAGCAGCTGCCTGAACCTCCCCAGGGGTCCAGGTCGCGAGTGTCAACTAAGCAAACTCCAAGTAAGGGTGCAGGGTTCCTCATCATCCTCTGCAAAATTTTCAACAGGTCCAGTCAGGACGAAAGCGAGCACAAAACATCTCACGCAGTTCATATCATGTTAGAAAATATAAAGCATACAATAGAGTAAGGTACATAAAACGCTGAAAGAAGAATGTATAGAAATATCTATATATGATAAGTAAGAACTGTAAGCAACATGTGATTTAGAGCACAATATGGTTATATAACGGGTTAGGTTATACAATAAAATGGGACTCCTTTGTACGTGGGTGTACAATGGATATATACAATTTCTTATACAATAGGATTGATCACATAACCAATTTTACTCTCCCTCCCCAATCAATACACAAGGATCCAATTCAGTTACGTTACCTTATACAATGGCTTGTACAATGGCTTGTATAATGGCTTGTACAATGGCTCAATGTGATAATAAGAGTACAATATGCACAATGAGTGTACAATGATAAGGGTATTCAATAAATACAATATGTAAGTGAAACGCACATCACAATATGTATTTAGTGAATACAAGGAGATAACATCTCAGAAGAAGATCCGTATAGTACCAATCCGTGATAACAACGTATCAGCATCAAGTACAGTAATCTAGAGCAAGAATGTAAATCCAGACAAGTATGAAACGGTCAGAGAATGTACTCGCCTCGTATCTGAATGTCTGAAGTAAATGTACTGTCCGAGATGAGGCACCTGACTCCTAGTTAGAGCAACACAAGTCAAGATGTATACAAGGGATGATAATAGTAATCTATAATGCATCTGCATGCTGTCTAGGTCAAACTAGACTAAAGTCAACACTTGGTCAACTCTAGTAAACCACACTAGTCAACTAGGTCAAGTCCTAGCCCAAACAAGTCTAATAAGTCTCACTAGGCCTAACCAAGCCTAGGCTAGCAGTCACACACCAATCATAAGGCTATACAAGCCAACACAAGTCACACATCAAGATACATCACATTCATGCATATTCAACATTATATATATATATATATATATATATATATATATATATATATATATATATATATATATATATATATATATATTTTATATATATATATATATATATATATATATTTTATATATATATATATATATATATAGATTGATTTATAGATATATATATATATATATATATATATATATATATCTATATATATATCTATATACGAGAAAAGAACTACCATGTAAAGCTATGTGTGTGTGTGTGAACATGGAGGGTACATGAAAAGAGAAATCAATACTAGTTATGAGTTTACACTACACATGGCACAAAGCTAACCCATCTACATTACACATGTAGTATACTTAACATGCATGGCTACAAGTATACATCTATATACATTAGAGTAGAGACTATTTAAGTTATAACTAACATGCATCTATACTTTACATAAATCTATATATATTATAGCAATCATTTAGAGAAGGGTTACATGGCATGGTGGTTGATATAGAGTGGGGTATCCTTGTGCAGAGGGTGAAGTTCATTCTCAGTTTAGTTCCACATTTACATATAAACTAAAGTGAGCTATCCCATAAACTGGTGTAACTAACCACATAAAATGAACCATGTTATCTGAAATCTGTTATTAAGCCAACTTCCCATATGCATACAGCTCATGCATTGTCTAATACTGAAATTAACTAACATTTCGAATTAAGGGGTTGAAGGTTAACATTACATTCATAGATATTCTACTATATTAAAAACTGAAATTGGCTTGGCAATAGAATAAGGAAGGTATATATGCTTACATGGACAGTTCAGTGTTCGAACAACCTAAAATGAACTAACATTCAATCTAAATATCAGCTATGCATTGGTTCAATGTCTACATATGAAATCTGATATTGCATTTACAATATTTATACATTATGCATTCATATCTATCATTACATATATACCTTGCATTTATATCTAGCATTCATTATATACTTTCATGCATGCATTGTATATCATTCTTTCATTCATGCATTGCTTACATATATTACATTAATTGTATTCCTACATGCTTGCATTCAACCATATATATACATTAATGTAAAGAGGATATATATCATATATATATCATTTCATTCATCTAACATATCATGCATTACATACTCTATATTCATTTAATATCCATACTACATAGGCTCATAGGTTACACAAAATGCATATATCGTATAGTCACTCTTTTACTTAAAACCAATATTGTACCAATTGGGCATTCACTAAATTTTAGGATTAAAGTATGTTGTAGTAATTCATGTTAGCTTTCCAAAACTTCAAACGGATCGCATTTTCGTGTCCGGAAGCTCCCAAATCGCAAAAATACCGAAACGCGTTCATCTTTCGTACAACTGACACTCAAATAATTCTACAGAAAGTTACATAAAGAATTTGGCTTATTAAAATATATATTTGGAAAGCTAACTTCGATACGGTTCTTTTAAAAAAATGGGAGATAAATCAGAGTTTTAAGCTAAAAGTTATGACATTTCTAAGTTGCTATTGCTACTAAAAACGTGGATAAAAATTATGACGAATTTGGGTAGTTTGAGACAAAAGAACACAAGTATTTAACATAATATATCAAGAACTCACTCTCTACACTAATATATATATATATGAGACACTATAGAAACACATCTCCAATACAAAATATGAGATTAAACATGTAATAATTCATTCATACATAACAACAACACATAGTGTGTCCAAATTTGGGGTTTTCCCACATGGACACAACCACAACACAAAGGACACTCCTATGACCTCCAAATGGACACGAATGGACATAAATAGAGATACAACCATGGGGGTCATTCCTATGGGTTCAAAATAGACCTATATGCATAAGGAAATGAAAAGGAGAAAGGATTTATACCTCCCGGTAGATCGAATCGAAGAAAATCCTTCCCGGAGCGACACCGACACGTAGAGATTCCAAAAGGACACGAACGAGCTCCGAATTCTCCCAAACTTGGGTAGCTTCCTCCTTGGCTAGAATGGAGAAGGAAAGAAGAAGATTTGGTGGCGAAATGGAAGGATTTGGTGGAGAAATTGCTAGGGATTGCTCTCTAGAAATTTGGGGAAGAACAAGAGAGAGAGTGTGGATGAGAATAATGAAATGAACTTGAGCCTATCCTCTCCCAAAGTGGCTGGCCATATGGGGCTATTTGTCCTATTATGGTAAGGTCCAAAATGCCCCCACTAACCTATTCTATTAGTATTAGGAAATGGCTAATTGGTTGGGGCTAAATTAGTCATTCTAAAGTCTCTAATCACACTAACCTTATCCATAATAATTAGTCTAACCTCTAACTAAAATATTTCTATCATGTGGGCTATGGCTAACTAATGTGTGGGTCCACTAAAGTCAACACTACCCCCGGGTCCCCGTTTCAAGTCGGATTGGGCTGAAATTCGAACCCGACTCAAATAACCCCAAAACAATATCATAAATAATAAAATAAATTTCAACCCCAAAATAATATCATAAATAATAAAATAAATTTTAAAAATATTCAAATATATAAAATGATAAAAATACCCATGTTTCTGAAAACTAGGGATGACAAATTCCTCGAAATTAAAACCAAACAATAGTAAAATGTCAAAATCACAAGTCATAATTTTAAATAGTTTAAAAATGATTAAAAATCACCAAAAATTATAATATAAAATAATTATCAATAAATTATAATTATAATTATAAAATTTTAAAATTACCCTCATCTGAAAAACTGGGTGTTACAGGAACGCCGGCGAGAAGTTCGCCGGCCTGGCCGCGGGGAAGCCACGCGGGGTCAAGGTGCGCCGGGAAGGCGGTCGGCGGCGTCGACTGCGGGTCGGGCCTCCGGACAGGGGCGCGGCCTGGGGCGGCTGCGGGCAGCGGGGGTCGCCGGCATCGAGTCGTCGGCTAGGGCACAAGTTTGGGGAAAATTTTTAAGGAGATTTAGATGGTGATGGAGATGGTGATGGAGGGGGTTTAAATAGGGAGAGGCTTGGGGGTTTCGGAAGGAGAAGAGGCGGCGGTTTTCACGCGGAGAGGGGAAGAGTCGGCCGAGTGGCCGTTCGGGAAGGGCTCGGCCATGGCCGTTCGGGAAGAAATGATTTTTGTTCCAGAATGAGAGATAGAGAGAGAGTGAATAGTAAATGAAAATTAAATGAGTTTAAGAAAGTTTAATAACAAAAAAAAAATTTAAAGAAAAAGTATTTTCTTAAATAACTCTTTATCATAAATTCAATTTCTTTATATAGAAAATTGTAACTCCAAAAGTATAACTCCTAAAAATATTTAAAAAGAAGATTTGAACTTGGGGTTGGATTCGGGTCTGGCCAGACAATCAAAAGTCCAAAAATTTATATTATTAAAAAATAATAATTTTTAATCTAACTAAAATAAATAATAAACACAATATTAATTAATTAGAAAATACGGGTTTCACAACCTTTCCTCCTTAGAAAATTTGTCCTCGAAATTAAAGGATAGGGTTAAAAATTACCTCAGGTCTCAAACAAATACGGGTACTGCTCTCGCATCTCATTTTCCTCGCTCCCAGGTAGACTCGCCTGGGGAATTGTGCCTCCACATAACTCTGACTATGGGAGTCACCGAAGTTCTGGTCCTCTTCTCGCCTCTGTCTAAAATTGCCACTGGCTTCTCTGGCACTGTAAGGCTGGGTCCAATCTCCAGCTCTGAATGGTTCAAGATATGACTTGGATCTGGAATGTAGCGTCTGAGCTGTGAAACATGGAAGACATTGTACACGCCTTCAAGATTAGCTGGTAGAGCTAATCGATAAGCTACTTCTCTAATTCGGTTCAAAACTTCGAATGGGCCGATGTACCTGGGGCTCAGCTTTCCTGCTCTGCCGAATCTGATAGTTCCTCTGGTAGGGGAGATCTTCACAAAGATACTATCTCCTTCTTCAAACTCCAGTGGTCGACGACTGCTATCTGCCCAATGCTTCTGTCTGTCTTGGGCAATCCTGAGCTTGTCCCTGATTACCTTTACCTTTTCTGCTGCATCAGTCACCATTTCAGGTCCAAGCAGTACTCTTTCTCCTATGTCGTTCCAAGCAAGTGGAGTGCGGCAACGACGTCCATAAAGAGCTTCAAATGGTGTCATACCGATGCTAGCTTGGTAGCTGTTGTTGTAAGAGAACTCTACCAAGTGAAAATGGTCTTCCCAAGACCCTCCAAATTCCAAGACGCAAGATCTTAACATGTCTTCAAGCGTCTGGATTATCCTCTCTGATTGTCCGTCAGTTTGGGGATGGTAGGCTGTACTGAACTTCAGTTTTGTTCCCAAGCTGTCATGCAAACTCTTCCAAAAGTGAGAGATAAATCTAGTATCTCGGTCAGATACAATACTTACCGGTACTCCATGAATTCGGTAGATGTGTCTCATGTACAGTGCTGCCAACTTTTCGGTGGATAGACCAACCTTGAAGGGGATAAAGTGAGCTGACTTCGTCAGTCGGTCCACAATAACCAAAATAGCGTCCTTCTCTCCTTGGGATCGAGGCAATCCTGACACAAAGTCCATCGTTATATGCTCCCACTTCCACTCCAGAATGTCCAGCGGCTGTAGAAGTTCTGCAGGTCTCTGTCTGCTAGCCTTCACTTGTTGACAAATCAAGCATCTAGCCATAAATCTGGATACATCCTTCTTCATTCCATACCACCAAACAATGGTACGCATATCCCGATACATCTTGTTAGCTCCAGGATGTATGGAATACTGTGACTGGTGCGCTTCTTACATCAGCTCATTCCTCAGTTCGCCAGATGGTACACACAGCCTCGTACCATTCTTCAATGATCCGTCACTGGCGATAGAGAATCCTTCAAGTGTTCCTTCAGCACTTGATCTCTGAGTTTGCAAAGCATCTCGTCTTGGAATTGTTTCTCCTTGACGTTGTCTATCAGATTCGAGCTTACTTGCAACTGCATCATGGTTGAGTCAGCTCCAGGTACAATAGCTTCTCGCCCCAGTTCCTTCATCTTTTCCTCAGGCAGTACAATCTCCAGACCAAGCTTCTCTATGTCCTCCAACAAGTGCCGCCCCTTAGTTAAGAACATCGCCACTGGGTATCGACTAAGTGCATCTGCAACCACATTAGCCATACCCGGATGGTACTGCAAATTGATGTCAAAATCCTTCATCAGCTCCAGCCATCTTCTTTGTCTCATGTTCAACTCCTTCTAAGTGAAAACATATTTCAGACTTTTGTGGTCTGTAAATATTTCTACTATCTCTCCATAGAGATAATGCTTCCATAGTTTTAAAGCAAAGATGACTGTAGCAAGCTCCAGATCATGTGTAGGATAGTTCTTCTTATGAGTCCGTAATTGCCTAGATGCGTAAGCAATTACTTTTCCGTGTTGTTGAAGAATGCAACCCAGTCCTTTTCCAGAGGCATCACTGTAGATTGAGAAACCACCGGTACCTGCGGGTAGCGTAAGTATCGGTGCTATTGTAAGTCTCTTCTTCAGTTCCTCAAATGCTGCTTGGCAAGCTTCAGTCCATACGAATTCTTCATTCTTCCGAGTGAGCCTCGTCATCGGTTCAGCAATCTTGGCAAAATCCTTCACAAACTTCCGGTAGTAGCCAGCCAAGCCCAAGAAACTTCTGATTTCAGCAACTAAGCTTGGGGTAGACCACTTCTCAACAGCAGCTATCTTCTTAGGGTCCACCGAAATTCCTTCTCCTGTGATAACATGGCCAAGAAAATCCACCTTGTCTAGAAGAATTCACATTTGGAAAGCTTATCATATAGCTTCTCCTTCCTCAAAGTTTCCAGAACTTTCCTGAGGTTCTCTTCATGCTCCTCTTCAGTCTTCGAGTAGATCAGGATGTCATCGATGAAGACAACAACAAACTGATCTAGGTATTCATGGAAAACCTTGTTCATAAGGTTCATGAATACAGCAGGAGCATTCGTCAGCCCAAACGGCATGACCAAGAATTCAAACTGCCCATACTTGGTGTTGAACACCGTCTTGGGAATATCTTCCTTCTTGACCCTGATTTGATGGTAACCAGATCTGAGGTCAATCTTCGAAAACACCTTAGCTCCACTCAGTTGATCAAATAAGTCATCAATCCGGGACAGAGGGTACTTATTTTTGATGGTAAGGTTATTCAGCGCCCGGTAGTCGATGTACATCCGCATTGTTCCGTCCTTCTTGGGCACAAATAAGACAGGTGCTCCCCAGGGTGAAGCTCCGTCTCGGATAAATCCCAAAGCCTTCAGCTCATTGATCTGGTCCTTCATCTTCTTTGCCTCCTTCAGGTTGACTCTGTAGCATCCCTTAGAAATAGGGAAAGAGCCGGGGACTAGGTCAATGGTGAACTCTATGTCTCGATCTGGGGGTAACCCGAGAAGACTATCAGGGAAGACGTCCATAAATTCTGCTATGATAGGATGGGGAGGTCCGGGTTCTTCTGTGATAGAGGTGTAGGTAACACACTCCATATCCTCCAGAGTTCGAGAGATTTCAAACTTCGGCTCTCCAGGTGGGCTGAAGACTACACATCCTCTGTGACAATCTGTCAGCGCATGCTGCTTACTCAACCAGTCCATCCCTAGGACTACATCATAGTTAGGTAAGGGCATCACAAGCAAAGGTGCTATGAACTGGTGGCCTCATATATTTATGGGACAGTTACAGGTCTCCGTGATGGGTAGGGGTCCACCACCGGTCATAACCCTACATATCTTCTTGCTAAAACCCGTAACTATGTGGTATGCAGAGATGAATTTTGTTGCTATAAAACTATGTGATGCACCCGAATCAAATAATGCTAAAGCAGGATGTGAATGCACATAAATGAAACCTGCAATTATATCAGCGGTAGATTCCTGCTCTGGCTCTTGTTCCTCTGTTGTTAGGGCAAAAGCTCGCCCAGTCTTCTGTTGATGTTGTCCAAACTGTTGTTGTTAAGTGGGTAGAGGACCTTTCTGTTGAGTTGCTCCAGTCCGGTGGATCGACGAGGGGCAGTCCTTCACTTGGTGGGTGGCAGACCTACAGACTAGACAGTGTCCTAGCCTCTTCCTGCATATGTTCGACTGATGTCCTGGCCTCTTGCAAAAATCACAGACAGGGATCTGCCTCTGAGGTGCTCTATCATTGTTTCTCGTCTGCTGGTGGTGCGAAAGCCTGTTGTTGTTGTTGTTGTTGTTGTTGGGCTTCTTCTGATTACCCTGGAAGTTGTTAGTTCCAGGATAATCCCTCTTTGAGCGAGCGGGTTGACTCTTCTCTAGATCCTGAGCTCGCTCCAGGATCTTTTCATAAGTCTTAGCACCGCCTGAGATCACATGGGTGCGGATCTCTTCTCTCAATCCATATCTGAACCTTTCAGTACGATCATCAGGATCAGCTACCAAGTTCTTGGCAAAACGGCTAAGTTGGCCGAATTCTGCCGCATATTCTCCAACAGTCATATTTCCTTGCTTTAGGTTCTGAAATTGCCTCTCCATTTCCCGCAACTCTGATGTTGGAAAGAACTTCCTCTGGAACAACCTCTTGAAGGTGTTCCAGTCAAGCTGTTTGTCCTGGAGTCGGGGTTCATTCTGATACCAGGTGCTTGCTATATTTTGTAGTTGGAGTCCTCCTGCTTCGGCCTTGAGGTCTTCTTGAAGTCGAGCGACGCTTAGGAGACGCTCCATGCTGTCGAGCCATTCGTCGGCATAGACGATTCCCTCGGTTCCCTTGAAGGGTCGAGGGTTCTGCTTCTTGAAACTCTCAATATCGCCCACCTTAGCAATATGATCCCCATTAATTTTTAATGGCCTTAATGTTACATAAATTAATCCCTTAGATTTATGTTTACCTTGGCAGGCCTTGGTTCAAGTTGAGCTACTTCTCCTCTCTCCAGTGCAGCCATAGCCACATTGTGGGCATTCTCCATGCCTTCTCTCATAATCGCCGTCTGTTTGCGATGAGCTTCAGCTTGAGTTCTCTGTGCCTCAAGCACTCCTCGTAGTAGGCCTACGAGGTCGGTAGGGTCCACGGGTACTGGTGGCGCAACTGGATCGGGAACCACCGCAGGGGCTTGCTGTTCAGTCTGGAAAGATGTAGGATCTAACACTTGAGTAGTAGTGTAAAATCTACGGGGTGCTTGTATATTATGGGGACGATCGGTCAGCTGCCGAGGTGTAGGATCCGGACTCGATTGGGGAGGTGGGGTGTGATCGGGTGATGACATCCCATCGCCAACAGGATTGGTGGCCATATTCTGGAAGATTTAGGATTGCAAAACATAAGCAAGGTAGCCTACCAGTCTATAACAAACAAAAATATTTATTTAATATATATTTTGGTCCTATGTTGTGACAAATTAATGTTCTAGTGTTCTAAATGTTTCTAGATATATTTTTCTAAGTTGTTGATCCGACCTACATGGGCCACCACTAAAAATATGTCACGACCCGGTCCCAATTTCTTGGGTCGAATCGGATCATGTCCAGCCTGTACCGTTGTTAAAACGGCGACAGTAAGCTGTATCACTCATGCATGTAATTCAACAACACAATTCCAATTGCCACAACTTTTAATACTTTGATAATTAAAGACTTGTCCAACACAAAGTTTTCAAATACAAACCACAACTGAAATAAAATATTTGTTTTCCACATAATCATAAACTGGAAATAAATCTAATTAGCAGTCTCCTCATCATCATCCTCTGGTAAAACAGCCGGGTACAGCTCAGGGTCATAGTAGCTACTTATCAATAGCTCAGTATTGTCCATAGTACCTACGGGGAATCCAGTCAGGAAAGGAGCAAAGTACACTTCATGATAATCCAACAATTGAAATAATAATAGAGTTATGTACTTTTTAACAATTTGAAATAAATAGTTTTTCAGCAGTTAAAATATTGTGATGTGAATAGGCAATGAATATGACCGGATTAGGTTGTACAGTTGTATCATATTGATACGATATGGCTTATTCCCGTGTGTATGAGGGGTAAGCTAACACAGTCATTATACTACTTTGGATATGGTCATACTCATTACACTACTCCCCCAGTACCCAACAGTCAATCAGTCAATGCTCTCAGAGAGAGTTCCGTGTTGCATCGTGGTTTAAACTTGCAATAAAACGATTACTAAATAATTGTAAACTAACACAAAATGTACTTGCCTTGGTTTGACTGGATTGGGGAATGTCTCCGAGATTGGAATCAAACTTGTCCTCGAAATCCTACAATCGAAAAGTCCGTCTTAGATTTCCAAAGTTTCCATGCTATATGTGCTAGTTATAATCTCTAAATTTGTCCTAGTCGATTTTTAATCTTTATTATACTATTACAAGCAAAACTCGATTTTCTGCTGCGTTATATTTAATTATGAAGGAAAAAATCACTTTATAATAAATTTCGGGAAAACTTTGTATTTATCGATTTATTGGTGAAACTGGTTATTTTTATAATTATATAATAAAACTACAATTTTTTTCCTTTAAATGGGAAAAACATGAATTAAATATTACAAACTTGAAATTGTAATGTGATGAAACATTATTATTTTCTTTTTGTAAAATAAATAATTTATTATTTTTTATTACACATTCACGACAGAACATTAGCCAGAAAACAAAATAAAAGAATACTAAACTATTACAAATTGCACACAACAGAAATAAATGGGCTTATGCCCTTACAGACCATTTTACATGAATTTAAATAAGAAAAAAAAATTTGTTAGTCTCTAAAAATTATCCTACAAATTAATCACAAAATAAAACTAGTAATTAAATTAAATTAATTTCGAGTCTCAGACTTTGGTCCAATCGTCAAAATAGCTAATGCCTCAACGTCCGGAAACTCCAGTTTCGTTTGCATTTAGCTAGGGCCCATGGACCAGTACGGTCGTCGCCCAAAAATCCAATTTATAAATATTTTCGAAAACCGATTTGAAATCCATTTGTACAATTTTTATAAAAAAATTTGGGCAGCACCTCCTCTATATTTGGGATAAACCAAAACTGGAAAAATGTGTCACAATCACCAATATAAGTCCCATACCCGGAAAACCCATTTAGACATATAAATTATATTTCCAAAATATTTTCGAAACGAATTCAGAAAAATACCACAGCATAAAACCAGAATACTATTATTCGGAAAAATTCGAATTTAAGTCCACAGAACCAACCAAAACCAACAGAACACAAAGAAAAATCCACAGAAACCATTCCGAAATCGACAGAACATTTTCGAAAGATTTCGGAAAGTCCGAAAATGCCATGCCTAAGAATTACCGATTTCCCGGGGGAAAATCGGGGACCAAATTTCATCATAGACTATGAAAAATGGAAACCGGGACACAGAATTATACCTTGGGTTGCTCGGCTAAAGCTCTCAGGTGAAAAAGGAAAAATAAATCTGCTTAGACAACGGAAACGGCTCTGGAGCGGAACCGCTGGAACAGAGCCGACAAGGCTCGAGATCGTCGGAGAGGACGGATCGGGAACCACGGCGCTCGGGTCTCAGAATCGAGCGGTACAACAGTGGCGTGGAGGTGCCGCGGCAGTGGGGAGACCGAGAAAGGCGCCGCGAGAGGGGAACGTCGGCGAGAAGTTCGCCGGCTTGGCCGCGGGGAAGCCACGCGGGGTCAAGGTGCGTCGGAAAGGCGGTCGGCGGCGTCGACTGTGGGTCGGGTCTCCGGACAGGGGCGCGGCCTGGGGCGGCTGCGGGCGGGGGGGTCGCCGGCGTCGAGTCGTCGGCTAGGGCACAAGTTTGGGGAAAATTTTTGAGGAGATTTAGATGGTGATGGAGATGGTGATGGAGGGGGTTTAAATAGGGAGAGGCTTGGGAGTTTCGGGAGGAGAAGAGGCGGCGGTTTTCACGCGGGGAGGGGAAGAGTCGGCCGAGTGGCCGTTTGGGAAGGGCTCGGCCATGGCCGTTCGGGAAGAAATGATTTTTGTTCCAGAATGAGAGATAGAGAGAGGGTGAATAGTAAATGAAAATTAAATGAGTTTAAGAAAGTTTAATAACAAAAAAAAATTTAAAGAAAAAGTATTTTCTTAAATAACTCTTTATCATAAATTTAATTTCTTTATATAGAAAATTGTAACTCCAAAAGTATAACTCCTAAAATATTTAAAAAGAAGATTTGAACTTGGGGTTGGGTTCGGGTCTGGCCAGACAATCAAAAGTCCAGGAATTTATATTTTTGAAAAATAATAATTTTTAATCTAACTAAAATAAATAATAAACACAATATTAATTAATTAGAAAATACGGGTTTCACAGTATATATATAAATATACGTATGCATACATATGAGTTTATATATGTAAATATATATATATATATATACACAACAGTTGTTAAATAATATAAAGGAATATGTGTAGGTATATATAAATTCTAACTATATATATATGGGTGTGTTTGTATAAAAAAATACGTATGTGCGTATGTTTATATATAAATATAAACGTGTGTATGCATATATATATATATATATATATATATATATATATATATATATATATATATATATATATATATATATAGAGAGAGAGAGAGAGAGATAATAATAAAAAGAAAAACAAATAATAGAAAAAGAAAAAGAAAAAAAGGCAAAGGAGCAGCCCAGCAGAGCCCGGCCTAGCCATTCCCAAACCCAGGGCTGAGCTCCCAACAGCTCTCCACACAACACAATCGATCCCGAGCCCCATCCTCCCCAGACCCGAACCCGAAGGGGGGGATAACTCTGTATGCATATATATATCGAGAGTAGAGAGGGGGAACTTTCATCCAAACCCTAAACTTCGTACTGCCATCTCCCACCCCCGCCCTGGGCGAACCCTCCCTGGCCTCCGTGCGTCGCTGCGGGCCACCGGCGGCCGGCCAGGTCACCGCAGAACCGCGCGCGCGCGGCCAGACCTAGGAACACAGCAGTAGCTACAGCAGGGCGCAAACCCCACTTTGTGGAAGGATTTCTCCGCCTCCATTAGATCAATTTATGATCTAATTCCTCAGGTACATCCCCAATATATCCACCTTTGAACCCTAACAATTAGTTTGAATAATATCAGAGGAAATTTCGAGATAAATCGGCTCGAAATCAACGAAAAATCTGACCCAAAACAGGACGGAGGAATGATCCAGGTACCCGTATTTGGGAACAGTTTCCCATCAACCTAGTAAAAATTTTAGAAACCTATTTAAACACAGTTATAGACAATATATAGGGCTTCACAACCCTTTTTGTGGATTTGGAAATCATCGACTACGCGTCGAGAAATCGAATCCCGAAGTTTACCGAAAACTGTTTTCAAATATTAAAAATCTAGAAAATACCTTCGATACGACGTGCGTTCCGCCAATCTGGGCGATGTGGTCGCAAACCGAAAACATCGAAAGGTGCGTAACGGCTTCGTGGACGTGTGGGCTTTGACGGAATTTAAATTGGTGGCGTGTGCGCAACGAATTTGATGCGTATCCGTCAAAATTCACCGTATCGGCCTCTGTGCAAATTTTCCAACTACTTTGTGCACGTTCGTCAGATCGAGACAAAACTTACGCCAACAAGACCGTATCATTTTTCTGGTCCTGTATGCCAAGTTTGGTCCAATTTTGAGACAGTTGAATCGGAATGCCGTTTTACGGGCCCCACGGTCCGACTCAACGGGCGATTTTGTGCACGGCCCGCCGAAATCTAACTTTGGACATACGGTTGGGTTTGTAACAGAAAACTGGACCTGTTGACATATAGTTTGATGACTTTAGAGACAGTTGACTCTGGTACGCTTTTCGGTGCAAAGCGGGTCCAACGGCGGACACCGTTTTGACCCAAAATTACCGTTTTGCTCCTGTGTCCAGAATTGGGCTTAAGGACAGGCAATCCTAGCTAATTTGACTAGTCTGAGAATATTTGTACTGTTTATTTTAGCATCTGGAGACTTCTGTATGTGTTGACTGATTATGGCTCATTGAGTGGTATAGTATTATTGGTTTCACTAGCTAAGGACCTCAGGCAAGTGCACTTTCTGATTGCTTTCGATTCATAGTAGTCTTTTCATTTCATATTTATACATATATCTTGCTGCTTGTTGATACGCTTGTCACACGGAGTAGTCAGAAGGGAAAATATCTTAGTAGACATGTGGACTACCCAGAACTATCCCCATAATGTCTATTCGTGAACAATAGCACCTGTACACAACACGTGCAGGTGCCGGATTTACCCCCTAGCCGTTCACATGTCGAAAAGGATATTTCACACCACATAGGTAGTTGTCTTTTATTTATTTTTTCTTTTTTTTCTCCACCGTGCCATGTCATCAGTTACTTTCTAGCTTTCATATTCCATATGTTATTTTCATGTCTTGTTGATTTTATTGTGTTCTCATATTGCCGTAGGTTTGTGTACTTGTTCCATTCCTGACTGGAAACCAATATTTTTCAGGTTAGCTGTGGCTTCACTTAGCTTTGGGAGATACGGGTGTACTTGCAGGCAGAAACCTAGAAATAGATATCAGTTGTATCATTTTCATAAATTGTAAGACTTTGTATTTCCTTTAATTATAAATATTGTAAATGTTGTAATAAATTTAGAAATGTGAAGAAGCAATAATGTTTATTTTGAGCATTTATTTCTTGCGGGCTTGACAGCGTTCTATCGCCGACTCTGCGGCATAGGCTGGCTTGGACACGTCTCGTATCCGAAAAAGTTGGTGCGGGTCGTGACAGTTTCTCCTTCCACAGAATCTCCAACACAATCTGCAGGTGCTCTACATGCTCCTCCTCGGTCTTCGAATATATCAGAATATCGTCAATGAAGACTATGACAAACTTGTCCAAATACTTGTAAAAAACTTTATTCATCAAGTTCATAAACACTGCGGGGGCATTGGTAAGTCCGAACGGCATCACCAGGAATTCATACTGGCCGGATCAGGTGTTGAAAGCTGTCTTCGGAATATCCTGCTCCCGCACCTTCATCTGGTGATATCCCGACCAAAGATCAATCTTGAAAAAGACCTTCGCTCCACGAAGCTGGTCAAACAGCTCATCAATCCGTGGCAAAGGATATTTATTCTTGATGGTGATGTTATTGAGTATACGGTAATCAATACACATCCTCACAGTCCCATCCTTCTTGGGCACGAATAGTATCAGTGCTCCCCAAGGTGAAGCACTAGACCGAATAAAACCCTTGCCCTCCAACTCATCAATCTGGGCCTTCAACTCTGCAGCTTCCTTCGGGTTGATCTTGTAACAATACTAGGACTTCGGTGCTGATCCGGGCAATAGGTCGATGCTGAACTCTACGTCTCGATTTGGTGGCAATCCTGGCAGCTCCTCGGGGAAGACGTCAAAAAACTCCGCGATAAGTGGATGCGGCAACTCCTGCTCCTCTGCGACTGCTCCGAAGTAGACTCCCTCTGGCCTCTTTGTAACTCGTTTGCTGACCTCAAACGGTAGAACTCATGGCGGGCTGAAGATCACCTTCCCCTCATGGCAGTCTATTACGACAAATTGCTCGCTCATCCAGTCGATACCGATGACTATATCAAATTCGGGCAATGGCATCAATAGAAGTCGAGCTCTAGTCTCTCACCCAGTAATAGTGATAGGGCAATCCACCATCTCACTGACTGGCACTACCCCTCCTCCTGTCATAATCCGACAGTTCCTCCTAGTGGGCTTGGGTGTGAAGTCGTGTCTATACAGAAACCCATATGATACGAAACTATGGGTGGCTCCAGAATCAAACAATGTAATGGCAGGAAAAGAATGTAAAAGTATAGAACCTGTGATCACATCTGGCACTGCCTCGTCCTCCTCAACTGCAGCCATGACGTAAGCACGTCCCTGCTGCGGTCCTCCCCTCTGCTGACACTGTGCAAATTGCTGCTGGTGAGTGGGTAAAGCTGGTCCTCTCTGTGGTACAGCTGGTGGAGCTCTGGGTGGTACAGGTGGTGGTCCTCCAGCTCCTCTAGGTCCTCCTGTCAGTTGAACTGCAGCCTGTGGGCAATCCTTCATTTGGTGTGCGTCTGATCCGCAGAATAAGCAGCCTCTTGCGACACTCGTCGAAGCGGTATCCCGGCCGGTAACAGAATGTGCAAGTAACTGTCTGCCGCTGTCCCTGAAGCTGATGTGTATGAGCTCTGGCTGGACGATGATGCTGCTGTGGCCTTGCCTGAATCTGAGTCTGGACCCTCTTTGCTGGCGCCTGGAGATTGCTGCTGCTCATGTCTCGATCCCTCTTCAGCTTCGGATCTGCCTCATTCTCTACAACCTGAGCAATCTTGAGTATGCTCGTATACGTCATCGCCTGACTAATCGCCACCGCGTGTCGCAGCTCCCTGGTGAGACCCTTCTTGAATCTCCAAGCTCTATCCTCCGACGCTCTGACTAGGTTCTCCGTGAACCTGCTGAGTCTAGTAAACTCTGAAGTATACAGCACAACCGTCATCGTCCCCTGCTGCAGCGTCTCGAACTGCATCTTCAGCTCATCCCGCTCCACCTCTGGAAAAAACTTCTCCTTGAACAGAGTTTTGAAATTTGTCCAAGACACCTGGGGCTCCGCTAACTGGGGCTCCTTCCGGTACCAAGCTCTGGCCAAGTTGAAGATTCGCATGCTAGCCACCTCCACCTTCAGGTTCTCCGGAATCTGTGCCATCTTCAAGGTTCTCTCTGCATTCTCCAGCCATTCATCCGCATAGATGATCCCCTCGTTGCCCCAGAAGTCCATCGGGTAGAGATTCTGGTACTCCTTGGCCGTCCCTGGTCTCGGTGCTGCTGGTGCTGCACGTGCTGCTGGAGCTGGTGCTGTCGGCTCTCTGGTCCTGAGTGCGTCGACGACGGTCGCTCTGAACTGTGCGACCTGCTAACTCTGAGCCTCTCTGAACTACGTAGCCTGGTGATTCTGGGCCTCCATAAACTGTTGGAACATCGCCATGACCTGAGCGCCGTCAAACATCATCGTCGAGGGTAGCGGCAGAAAGATAGGAGGCGGTGGTGGAAGCTGATCTGCTGGAACGTCCGATACAGCCTGCTGATCCGAACTGCCTGCGACTTCGGGCTGATCCGCGGTCTTCCTCGTAGTGACCATCCTGTAATGGAAAGAAAACTTTATGATTGATAAAAACCTAATCTACCAGAAAATGTAAATATTTATATAATAACCATATGTACCCAATGTACCCGATTTCCTATGCTGTGATTCAAGTTTCCCTAGTGTAATTCAAGTCCCCCAATAGTATTCTAATACCTAGATACTATTAGGACAGACCTGCATGGGCCACCACTAAAAATATGTCACGATCCGCTTCTGAATAATCGGACATGAGTCGGACACGTCCAGCCTTCATCGTTGGACACGATGAAGTAAGCTGTACCAATCTAGGAAAATCTAACCAGATAATCATGAACAAGTATGAAATCACAGTATCTATAAATGTATCCCAAACCCAGAGTAAAGTACAAGTCTCAGAATTTATTACATTCCAGCAAAATGAAAGATAGAGTCTATCATGTTGGCCCAATGATTATATCATGTTTTTGAATATGGTTAATCTGTTAAGTTTAGTATTTCATTATCACTAATCTTCATACTATCACTATAGCATTTCTACTTATACTTGTACCTTTGGTGACATGTGCTTATTGTGTTATATATTAGTGATATGAGTTTTTATTATATATATCTTAAATTTAATTGAGCTACCAAAATCAGAACTATGTTTTGATTATGGTTATTCAATTAAGTTTAATATTATGATATCACTAATATTTATGCTATCACTATGGCATTGATACTTAAACTTTGCATAATCCTAATGTGTTTTATCTTATCATACTTGCTACATGTATATTGCTTTGTTCGTCTAACATGTATTTGCAGAAAAGCAATTAGCAAGATCAAATGTAGACATATGCAATGAAGAAATCATGGTGGACAAAAGACGATGGTATTCCACAAAAATTTCTCAGAACCGCCCGACGACATCTTCAGAGCCACGCACCGGGGGTTCCGCTGCCCGGTCAGCGGACGGGGGTCGAAGGGGCAGTGCCCCCCGTCGGGGGTTCGGGAGCGAAGCCTCCGAAAGGTATTCAGTTTTCACAAACTGGATATCTTTGGACAGCTGCCGCCAAGGAAAAAAGCCAACATCTATCAAGGAAAGAAGTCAAGCCATGCCATCATCATTTCAAGACTCTAAAGAAGCCTGCACCTGCTACAGTATATCTAGAGTTTGTAATGAGTCTTAGGAATAATTGTAAACACAAGAAATTGATGGCAAAATCGAAAGCTAGGGTAGAAACTAGCCCAGGATCATTTTCGGATGAAAATCGGCATACCGACGGTATACCGGTCTATACCGACGGTATACCGATTTCGTTCACAGAAAGTTTTATGTCTACAAAATCGGCATACCGACGGTATACCGGTTCATACCGACGGTATACCAGTTTAGTAACGTTGAAATTCCAACGGTCGGATTTCGAGCATTTAATGATCCCAACGGCTATATTTCTAGCCGTTGTAATTCCAGACCGGCATACCGACGGTATACTGGTTCGCGGACTGAAAAGTTGTCTTGAGCTCTTTTCAATGCTTTGGTTATAAATAGCCTTGAACCCCTTCATTCAAGGTTGATGCTTTAAGCCTAAAAGTTTCTAAACCACCAAAGCCTATCCACAAACAACTCTACAAAGCTTTCATTTGCCATCCACAAATTGTGTTAGAGTTATTGAGTTGAAAAGTAAGATCTTCATCTTATTGTATAAGGAGATCAAAACCTATTGTGAAAGGTTGAAGTTGGAGAGTCTTCGTATCCAAACTCTCGGTTGAAATTGGAGAGTCTTCGTATCCAAACTCTCGGTTGAAGTCGGAGAGGCCTTCGGATTAAAGCTCTCGTGTAAGAAGTTGGCAAGTTCTTCGGATCCAAACTCGTGTGTAACTATTTACTCAAATAGTAGATTAAAGCCGGAGAGAGTTCCGGGACTGGAGTGCCTCTTGGAAGGATACCAGGATATATCGTGTGTCGGTATTGTTATTGCTTCTTCTCTTGCACTTATATTTTTAAATTGCCCATTAGCTTGTGATAAGTGCTTGATTAGTTAGCGTGACCCTATTCACCCTCCCTCTAGGGTTTTTACATACCAGTCTCAAATACAAGGTAAAATGTAAAGTACTAATGGTAAAGCTCTAGACTTATTATACAGCCTCTAAGTCAAGAGCAACTCCAGCTAGCTCTCCTGCATCAACTGGCTCTCGGCCATAATAAGTGTCGCACAGGGCCTCCAACTTACCTGCAACATATCCTATTCAGGAGCGGAGCAAAGTACAGTTCTAGGTAATGAAACATAAACATGACATGAACAGAGTACATGAGTACAGGAAATAAAATACAGGAATGAACATGAAAGTACAGGAAAGTAGTACAGGAAATAAGTACAGGAACTATAGTACATGAATATAAAGTACAGGAATATGTAAAGTACAGGAAATGTAATGTACAGGAATGAGACTATAATTCTGTAGTACCAGACATGATAAGTGCACAATATCGAAATACATCTAGTCCATGTGACCGGCTGGGGTGAGAGCATGCACAGGAGTACATGAATATGGTACGACTTAGGGCCCGCGTGCACGATGCAAGGCCTAAGCTAGGCACATGAGTGTAGTAACCGGGATTGGTCACATGGCTAGTGTATTTCCCCATCCGACACTAATAAGTACAAGAACAAGAGTACAGGAGTACATGATATCTTGCCATGACGTGTCACAAGAAAGAGTATAAGAATATAAATGCACAAAACCGTAGAAAAGTACTTGCCTGGCTCAGGGAAAGTACTGGTAATCAAGGAAGCTGGATATCCTCCTGGTTATTAAGTACAAGTTGATTAATTTCTACTTGATAATATTAACCATTCTGGTGTCTGAAACTAAATCATGTTATTTTACAAGAGTTTTATTAGTGAACCCAGATAGTAGGTAAATAAGCTTAACTATCTTAGTATCAACAACTACTCTCATCTAACTAGAATGTGCCTATAGAGTATACCAATTGTACAGTAATACTCACTCATCATCTTACTTACAGAAATCATTATCTATATATAAAAGAATTATTAGCAGAAATTAACCTTGACACCACTAATCTCATATTTGTTCTAAATTGACTTTATCTAATGGTTTAGATAATGCTGCATTCAGTTTGTCCTAAATGGAACATTCTTCTATCCTTCACTGTAGGCCTGTGACTTGAACCACTCTATCAACCCAGGTGCTCAATCATCTCATTGCTCTCGACTGTTTGCACAGTAAATCAGTCCTGCACCATCAGTCAATATTAAACCCACTAAGATTTTGCTATAAGAATCTCAGGTTTACTAATTGAATCAAATATTTATATAGAGTCTCAGGTTCAACTATTTAGATCAGAACATTGATATAGGGTCTCAATTCATTAAACTTATTAAGACACTGGTATATAAAGTCTTAAATTACAATGGGAATCATTCTCAGATTTACTGAGAATCATTCTCAGATTTACTGAGAATCATTCTCATGTTAACTAAGACATCTCTCAGGGTTAACTGAGATGTCATTCTCAGAGTTCCAATGAACAGAAAAAAGAATGAGCCACACACTGTACATGAGATCCTAGGTTCAGTCTAAGTTGAAACCATCATAGACTTAATCTTACTCTTAATATGTATTCAGTCCACTTTAAGATTCAGGCCCAACATAACCTAAATACCAGCCTTAAAAGCATTCAGAAATCAGTTCAATGTTCCCATTCAATACACAGTTGGATATTCAGTCCTGAATCAAGACATGTTCAGTCATAAATAGGACTGAACAAATCAATATCAGGCTGGTATACACCAGTCCTAAGAATGGCTGATGCACCATCAGTCCCCAACAATATGGGACAGTGTAGTCCAACAGATTGGCTGATAAGTTACTGATTTAAAGTAGAAGGGAAATCAATCTCAAGGCTGAAACTTAGGTTCGATAGGTATTCAAAACAGAGAACTTTAAATGCAAGTCACTGCTAACTGACTAAATCTCCAACCAAGTGCCAAAATCAATCACTCATAGTTATAAACTATGAGAACCCATACTAACTCCAGGTTAAAGGAAAAATCAGAACTGTTAGAACTTAATGTCGACCCCAGACCTAATTGCCCATATCTTAATCCTCTGCCCATCAAACTATCTATCAGTCTAGTAAGAGTATGTGAAAACTCAAAATGACATAGGTGGAAATGTTGCCAAGGAAAGAAAATTATTACAGAGACTAGCAAGTACTATAGTAAACTAATATCGATACATGTCAATCTCACATATACATTGAATAGGTTCCTGACATCACTCATGAAACTAAGCCCTGTGATCTGAAGTTCACATCAATTGGCCACTCGAGAATTATCCCTGGTAAGTCTGATTCACTGCAGCATCTCGATCAATGCTGTCAAGCCTAGGAATCATTTCCTAACACCCACAGGCACCTATATTAACTATCTGAACTTAAACTTATTTCTTTCAACCATATCTTCATAACCTCACATCCAGTATATAATATACACAACACTAACTTAAATTTGATACGCATACCATACACCAATTCACCTTATCATTCACTCAAAATTCAAGATATAGACATCAACCAAGATGAATAGAAAATCAGGGTTTCACTTAATTAACTGATTAAGCAAGCTAAATTAAAATATAATAGAATACCTTTTTCAGTGACTTGTTCTTATTTATCATGATACTCATTTCATATAGCAACATCAGATCATAATATATCAGGTTTAAAAATGGAGTTTACCTTCAAAGTCCGACAGTTGTTACTGATAGGATTTTCCAAATCTGGACACTAATCTCTGTGTCTAACTTGAATCCAGGTTTTGAGATTACTTCACTAATCAGTCAGGAATCAAAACAGAGCAACATATCATCAGTGCAATCTTGCCTATGATCAGTTCAAACAAAAACAAATTCTCGAGCACTCACCTAGACTCCTGAGATTGTCGAAAATTGTTCTCTAACTAATCACGGCTCTGATTTAAATTGCTGATGAGATTCAAAGAAAAATCAAGGATCGATACTCTTCAAGAACACACAATTCAAAAATAAACATATATAGGAGTCAAAACTTACAATTGTAAAGAAGTAAATTGGTAAGATTTGCTGGATAAGATGTCTTAACCGATTGGAGAATTCTAGGAAGGAGATCAATCAAGCGTTCAAAATTCTATCAGATCTCGGAAATCGAATGAAGAACAATCAACGTCTGAACTGTTCTTACCTCAACTGATCTGTGGAGACAACACGTCGATCCGATTAGTCATTGATCTTTCAATTCAGATCTGAACCACTCCAGAAGAAAGGATTTGAATGAGTAAAATCAATATTTGGTTCTAGAACAATTTAGAGTGTTCGATTAGTCTTACCAGATTTGATCGATCGATAACAAATCTATGGTGAAGGAGAGGAATTGCTTCTGAAGACGTCGTGCTTCGATCACCCGTCGAAAACTTCAAGCTACCTCGATCGAAGGAGGAATTTCGCCAAGCTGCCTTCATTCGCCATGGCCAAGCAACCACTGGGAAGAGCAATAGGATTTCTGGGAGGAAGAAGAACTGAACACTCTGTTCAGAAATGCCAATTGCAAAAGAAAGAATTGGGGATCAAGTATAAATAGATGGCTGAGCCTTCTTCAGGAGAGGAGGAGAATTTCTAGGCGGGAAAACAATTTTTGGTCGAGCTACAGTGTAAATCAGTTAGGGAGTAGTGGAGATGAATTTTGAATTCTTACAGCTGTGTGAGCAACAGAAATTCCAGCCTACTCCTCACAGCTCACCAAGAGAGGGGATTAAAAAGGGTCAACTAAATGGGCCGGGTATGGAAGCCCAATGAGAAAAGAAGAGAAACAAGAATTTATAATAAGACAAAAGCCATATTGATAAGTAAGATTTTAAAAAAAAAATCACCAATTAAGGAATAATATCTAATAGAAAATATTACACCAAAAATATTAGGGAAGTGAGGTTACAATAGCAGCTGCACACGACACGTACATGGTGTCGTATTTACCCTTTAGTCGTTCACATGTCGAACAAGATATTTCAAAACACATAGATAGTTGTCTTTTATTTGTTTTCTGGTTTTCTTCACCGCTTGCCATGTCATCAGTTACTTTCTAGTTTTCATCTCACATATGTTATTTTCATGTCTTGTGAATTCTATTGTGTTTTTGCATTGTCGTCGGTTTGTGTGCTTGTTCCATTCCTGACTGGAAACCAACATTTTTCAGGTTAGTTGTGGCTTCACTTAGCACTGGAAGATACGGGTGTACTTGCAGGCCAAAACCTAGACTTTAGATAGATATTGTAGCCATTTCAAATATGTGTAAGAATTTTGTATTTTCTTTCAAATATAAATGTTGTAAATATTGTAATAAATTTAGAAATGTGAATGAGCAATAAAGTTATTTATGTGATTTTGAGCATCATGGCCGTGACAACGTTCTACCGTCGACTCTGCAGCGTAGGCTGGCTTGGACACGTCTCGTATCCGAAAAGCAGGTGCGGGTCGTGACAGGTGGGAATGGGAGGGGGGCTAGTAGGGAAGGGGGAAGGGTAGTTTATATATATATATATATATATATATATATATATATATATATATATATATATATAAGAAAAAACGTCACTAACGACCATTTCTAACGGCTATTTCACGGTAAGGGCCTTTTTGCTCGCGCGGACAATCTATGGAGGTGCAGACTGCGTAAGTTTTCTAAAAGATCTTATTTTGTGAACGAGACAAATCTAAGGAGGGTTTAAATGTACTTTACCCTATCATATTTATTTGTGCTAATGTACTATTCTATTTATTTGATCTCATATGATAGATTAATCGTTATGATATTAAAAAAAATGTAAGGAAGAAATATACTTTAATTTGTTTAATGGAATAACAAGTCATGTTTTTAAATATCCTTCCATGTGTTAACCTCACCCCTAACTTCCTTCCATGTGTTAAACCAATCGATTTGATAAATTGATTAGCATAGTCGATCTTGAAGTTAGAAGTTGTCTAGTCAAAAAATGGGAACAAACATATTACCTCTCCTATAAAAAATGTAGATTTCATTGATTATTTTAAAAAATAAGGCCCATAATTAGTGGGACTTATATTTTTTTTAGGAGAGAAAACATATTTGGTATACATGTTTTGGAGACACTAAACATGCTCTAAAAAATAATAGGGCTAATTAGAGTTTAGACCCTAAATTTTATACCAATTAGACCCCGACTTGTCCAATTGAAAAGTTTGGACCCTGGACTTTTACTTTTATTTTTCCTATTATACCCTCTCTAGTCTATAAAGAGAAGTTTTATTGTCACATGTAGAGATGTAGGGCATAATTGGAAAAGGAAAAAAAAAAATCGGGTCCAAACTTTTCAATTGGACATGTTAGAACTTAAACTATAATTTGATATAAAATCTAGAATCTAAATACTAAGGAAAATGCTAAGTTTACTACCAAATTCTTACAACCTTCTTACAACATCTTTCTCTTATCCCTTACACATGGGTCCCATCGGGTCCGACCACCACTCTCACCCCCTGCTACATGGGATCCACCGACTCCACCACTTCCTCCCCTCCTTCAATCGAAGTCCAACACGTGGCGGGTTGTAAGGGGATTGTATAAACTTTGGTTGTAGGCATAGCATTTTTGAAAGAGTAATGCTATTCATACCTCCAAATTGTCCCTCCAATATATCCCTCCTTATGTAGCAGTTGACATGTCATATTAAATAATATTATGTGACATCTGACATGGTCGATGACATGGCAAATTTTAACCCAAAAAGTTAATTACCCAATTTTGTCCATGTTAATGTTAATATTAATATTAATTAATCTTAATATTAATGTTAATGTTGATATTAATATTAATTAATGTTAATATTAATGTTAATGTTAATATTAATGTTAATATTAATGTTAATGTTAATGTTGTTAATGTTAATGTTAATGTTAATGTTAATGTTAATGTTAACGTTAATATTAATTTTTAATGTTAACATTAATTTTAATTTTAATTTTAAAATTTTCCACGTCAGCTGCCACGTAAGGAGGGACGGTTTGGAAATACAATTTGGAGGGACAAATAGCATTATTCTTTTTGAAATATTAATTAGCCCAAAATAATACATGCCACCTCACCTCACCCCTAACTTCCCTTCCATGTGTTAACTATTAACTAACCAACACACACGGACCTATTCTTTCCCCCAAACGGCAAAACCTGAAATGTCGCAACACCACCGCCTTCCCTCTTCCATTGATCATCATCAACTCTTCTCTCTCTATCCACTTCTTCTCCTCCTCGCGACCACCATCACCACTGAGCAATGCCGACGTCGACTCTCTCCCCCACGCAGAAGTACTCGGCCGTAGCCCTCTTCTCCCTCGCCCTCCGCCACGCCCAGCTCGACCAGACCGGCACCCACCACGAGGAGGAGACGGAGGAGCCCAAGCCCAACCTCTGGACCCACGCCTCCCATGGCCTCCTTCGACCAATCTTCCGGTAATCCCTCCCTTTCCTCTCTCTCTCTCTCTCTCTCGATCGTAATAAATTACAATGCGCCTTCACTTTGATTTTGTCAGGATCATGGAGATCGACGACAAGGCGTGGCGGGGGCTGGAGGACCAGCCGGTGTCCGATCCGGAGGAGGACGATCACGTCGCTACGGTTCGTACGTTTCCTTGATATTGTCAAAATTATCAGGGATTTTTTTCCAGAAATTATTTAGGGCTAATTTTCATTTACTGTCTCTATTAAGCAAATTGCTGCCCATGACATGTTGTGTGTTTGTTGCGAGTAAACGTGCGATGCGTATCGCTATTTTTACAATGATTCCGATCCTTTCTTTAAGTATAATACCCTAATAAAGTAAAAGAAGTTAAATGGTATCGAGGTGGTAATAAAATAGAGGGCGTAGCTTGAAACAGCACAAGTTTGTGTAGCTTTTATCCTGAGGGATGCATATCTTGTCCTTTATAAGCGAGAGCCTTCCTGGCACTGGGACACCTTTTTCTTAACCGGCCCCAAAAGTTCGGGATAAACACTTCATTGTTTTAGCAGAAATTTTCAAATTGGGGGTGGGGTGGGGGGGGGGGGGGGGGGGGGGGGGGGGGGTTGGATGTTTCAAACAATAGCAGCTAAAGGGAGAAGTTTGGAGAATTTGCGGATGAAGGGACAACTCGTCAATGAGCTGGCGAGTTGGAGCTTCCACGCCAATTCAGTTGGCAAGTTGCTCATCCCACGCAGTTGAAGGTACAAGTCGCCAAATGAGTTGGCGAGATGGAGCTCCCACGCCAACTCAGTTGGCGAGTTGCTTATCCCACACCAAGTCGCCAAATTAAATGGCGGGTTGTCGTTGTACATCTCTCTTTTTTCTTTTTTCCTGAATACATACATTGTTGTTGGATGTCAATCACCATGACACACACTTGTGACATTTCATGCATTTCCAATAATCATATCTTCACCAACTACCATGAGACTAACTTCAACAAAATGTTGAAATAGTTAATAGACAAGAAGGCTGACTTGTCAATCAGCCACTGCAAGACATGCATGTTGAAACTTTATGTAAATAATACGTGGCGTGGGGTGAGCAACTTTATGTAAAAAAGAGATGTACAGTTCAAGAGAAACATACCAGTGACAACTCGTCACTTATTTAGCGACTTGGCGCGGGATGAGCAACCCGCCAATTGAATTGGCGTGGAAGCTCCATCTCGCCAACTCATTTGGCGATTTGTTCTTTCAACTGCGTGGGATGAGCTACTCGCCAACTGAATTGGCGTGGGAGCTCCATCTCGCCAACTCATTTAGCGACTTGTCCCTTCATCTGCAAATTTTCCAAACTTTTTTCATTTAGCTGCTATTATTTGAAACATTCTCCTCCTATTTGAAAATTTCTGTTTTTTTAGTTGTTGTAGCAAAGTGCTCATGAAGTGTTGAATGTTAAATTTTTTAAATGTGTGAAAGTTAATAAAATAGTACGGTAAGTTATATAAGAATATTAAATCTTTTAAGTGCAAATGCGTGGAAGCTAAAATCTTTCCGAATGCAAATTAGCCCAAAATTCTGACTAAATACCATGATGGGAAGATATATAAAAATATTAAAATCTAAGATTATGTTATATTTTGTAAAAGTTTTTTTTAATACAAGATCCTTAAATCTTCTATCGTTAAGAGTTAGATACCCTGATTCTTGATAGTTGTTGAGAAGTCCCCAAATTTCCAAAATCTGAGTTAATAATACCCTTAGTCAACTCAACTCATATGATAAAGGAAAATCCTGCTAACTTTAAAAATATTATTATTATCTTATGACCATTTTCCCTCGTCTTCCTCCTCCCTTCTTACCCCAAAGAATGGGCTTCTTTTGGGGTCATGTAGTCAATGGTTTCACGGGTTCCCAACTTCTTATTGAGCTCAAGATAGACAATGTGTTCATGGGTTATTCTCAATCGTGCTCATGGAAAGCATAATGAGTTTATGGGTTGTCAGTGCTATCTTCTTGGGTTTATGGGTTCCTCTTGAGCTTATTGTAGACAATGAGGACACCAGTTCTTCTTGAGCTCGTGGTAGATACTAGATAATGAAGCCAAACTGCTAGGAACTTTGAGAACTTAAATTTCCTTGTAGGTAATGGTGGGTCCCAACTTCCAAGCTTTACTTCTTTGGCTTCCAAGTTTAGTTTTTCCTCCAACCAAACATAATAACTTAGGAAAGAGAGAACAAGAACTTGGCCATGGGACCCACCACCATGGTTCCTTGGGTTCGTTTGGTTCTCCAAGTTCCATAGGTTCGAAACAACCCCCAAGTCTTTATGAATTTTTAAAGGAATTTGTTAAAAAGAAAATTTAATTAACTGAGGGACAGTAAGAAATCCAGTTGTTTTAACATATGTTGGATTTGAACAATGCTTATATTTGCACCTTAGTACCTTCTTATCAGAAATTCTCTACTTAATTTGGATAAGTTGATGAAGAATTGGTCTTCTACATTCTGCAACAACTAGAAATAATTTTTTTACTAAGTCTTTTCTTATGGTGTACATATGTCTACTGACAATTTATTTGTTGAAAAATGTTACTGAGACCTCAGTAGATGCCCACTGAATGCTGCCTCTTGCATGTTGGAAACTGTAACTTTTCTATAATATCTCATGATGATAATCTCATTTCCATGTGAAATATCCCTTTATCCATGATTTTTAAACCCGTTTATTCATTGAATGTTGGCGAAGAAGACGCCATTTAGTAATGAACTCCTGGTGTGCGCACATGCGTATACTCAATTCACTACTCAATTCTTCCCAACTCCTATGCAATTCCAGAAAACTTAACTAATTCCTAACTCCTCTCTGTTATCTTTATTGTATCCCAGTTTCTGAGGATAATTTCTGAAGAAGACAGTAGTTCATCTTCAAAAAGATTAGAACAAGAACTTGTTTTAACAGAAGCTGTTGATTCAATGGCAAGCAAGTTGGAAGCATCTTCTACTCCTGCCAAGGCAACTGAGGAGAAAAGGCATGAATACCAAAACTTAACTACTTTGGATATGATGCATAAAAGTTCTGAAGATAAATTTCAACCTGCTAAAGAATTGGAAGCTCTAACTACTTTGAATATGATGCATAAAAGTTCTGAAGATAAATTTCAGCCTGCTAAAAATTTCGAAGTTCCGGTACTCAGAAGAAAAGAGCAATCCGACAAGTCTAACAGAGTATGCAATGAACTTTCCAAGTTGAGGGGCATTCCAGTCAAATACCAGAGGAAAGTAACACTCCTGTTCGAACTTCTTTCTGCCTGTTTGTCTGTTACACCTCATGACACAGGTGACAGAACTCCAATAAGGAAGGGATATGATGCTCGTCACCGCACTGCTCTACGGTTGTTGGCAACATGGCTTGATGTCAAGTGGATAAAAATGGTTTGTCTACTCAAACTGCTTTTGTTATGTAAGCATATTGTTCCTAGTATTTGTGGAGATTACTGTTATATGTTCAAATTAGCTCCATCTAACATTATAAGTGTATCTTTGTGATGATCACAATTCCTTCTAAGAAGTTCATGGGCTAAATCATTACCCAAAAATAAGATTTATACTGTCTGACTTGTGTTCTTTGAAGCTCATTTCAATGCACTTGATTATGTTTACAATTATTATTGTATGTAATTATTCTGACTGGTCGTCAACCTAACATCATCTCTCCACTTTGATCTTGGATTTTACAAGTATTATGGTATGTGATTGTCGAGACTCGGGAGTTAGAGGGTGAGCCCAACATAGACCATAAATGGGTGCTTCTCCCTTTGGATTTTATATAGTCTTTGTTTGTTCTATTATTTACCTCTCTTTATAAATTAGCAATCCAATGGTGGCCTAGTTGGTAAATTGGTGACATTATAAGTAGGAGGTTGACTTTTGATTTCATTTGCTCATCAGCCACATTATGATTGGTTTTTATTTTTTATTGAAATAAATTCTATATAATGTCACCTTAAATTTTAACTTCTAAATTACACTGGCCAAACCATTGGAATGAGCATGCTGCCTTGTCACACTATCTACAATATGTTATCACTACAAAAAATCCATTGCTATGCAATTTTCCTCTAAATCATCTTTACCAACTTGAGGCATTTGTGATATTGTCCATTAAAAAATGTGAACACAAACTTTAATTTCTACTTTTTTTAATCTTGTTAGAGTTTGTTGTATGTGTGAGGTTTGGTATGAAATTCAGATCTTATTTATAGATTTGTAATTTAAGGTTGTTTATCACAAATCACTATATTTTACCAGCTGGACAAAACTAGGATTCTTTGAAATTAGTGGTAGATTCTTCTATGTACTTTCTCTATTCACAGATTCATGTTATTTTGAGCTTGTCTTGAATTGGCATACTTAAAGTAAGGGTATGGATCCTTATACATAATGGTAAATTTCCTTTCAATAGGATGACTGTTGTGTATTCAAGTTCATGTTCATAGAATGCAGACCTGTGAGTTTTGCAGTCATTTTTGAGCCACCTTTTGTGCAATATTGAGTCTTCATCATCAATCTCAGATGTGCAGAATAGGTCAATAGAACATAAAGTGATTGTTTTCAGCCTCTGAGCTTTACCGGATAGCTGAACAGTAGGGTCACTTGTCACTCTGTAATAATATAATATTGAACTATCGTGATGAACAGTTAATCTTACATAACAAAAAATCGCTCTTTTAGTATTGCCTAACTATTAACATTGAACTACTCACGTATCCTGTTTTTTGTTAAAGTTGAACATATATTCCATTTGTCCTACTAATTCAATCCTTCTAAAACTAAAAATTATCTAGAATTAATCCTCCTATAGCATCAGTAATTGACACAATATCATCTACACAAAAACACATACTGTAGAAAACCTTGTCTTAAATAAGCCTAGTATAGTCAACTGTAATGCATGCCTAGAGTTAAGGACTTGGTGTTGATCTTTGAGGCAAGCATATAGCAACTGAAGTGGATTTGTATCTCCTTTTATTGTCCTAAAACTTTTGATAACTTTATCACATGTTCACGAATTACAATGTAAATATGAGACACTTCTTTATCTTCTAAAACCCACAATTTCCTAATTGTATTATGTGCTTTCTCATCAGAAGACATGTAGATCTTTACTTGTTTTTAGTTTTTCTGCTAAGTATAGTAAATAAGTAGCTTTAATATTTGACCTTCTTGGTAAAAGAACCAAATAGAACCTCAGAAACCAATGTTTGTTTTCTTAGCCTTGACTTGGTTACACTCTCCTAGAGTGGTTTTGTTAGCGTTATGCCCAAAAGCTTCCACACTTACAGGATCACTTTTGTAGACATTTGTTCAAATTATTAATAAATTAATGGCATATAATATATATATATATATATATATATATATATATATATATATATAAGTCTAAAATATTATATATATATATATATATATATATATATATATATATATATATATATAAAGTCTAAGTTACTTGCTAATGTATGTTAATAATGTAATGAAGATGACATCCTTTGATTATTGAACATCTTGTTCAATGCAACTAACTGAATAATTCCTCGTTATAGGAATATCTAATTGGACGATGGATATTCTAGGTAGACTAGTAACGTACTTGATACAATAGCTAATATCATGGACTATGTAACATGAGATGTTATGTCAAGTCATTAGTTATTCATTGGAGAATGAGATGACGAATAGACTTGTCTTACAATCCTATATAGAGCTTTACACTTGGCAAACTTACCAATATGAATTATGAAGTTGCGGTAATATACTAGTTCCTTAAACTTGAGGAACCATATTTGCCTTTAAGTGAAAAAAGAACATGGACAGAGAGAGAGAGACATGAGTTGATGACACCGAGACTTACTCTCTTTTTTTGGTAAGCAACTAATTTACCGTATTGATGAAGTCCTCAGAAGTAGACCTTGATTTTGTTGAGAGCCTCAAGGTGAAACAAATTTTTTTTGGAGGGGCTTGAATACAAACTATAATATAAAATTGTTCATTTTCCATGTTTTGTTTGGTGTCTGTGTCTTTATATCACAAAGCAACAAAGACCAAGTTGTGCAAACATGTCACAAACTCAAGGCGGCCTCAGGGGACTGGTGAAGAGGTCCGGCAATGGAGTCTTTGAGGTTTGGCGGCGATGGTCTGTATTGACTGGATCTGATCGGAAGAAGCAAGACCACTTGTTGACGGGGGGCAAATAGACGTCGAAGATAACCCAAAAAAACTTTATTCTAGAGGGCTATTCTCGATAAGAGATGCAGGGAAAGATATTGGTCTCCTGCAGGACTGGCTCGCGTGCGATGCCATGACTCACAAGATCTAATTTTGGGAAAGAAGACGAAGATAGAGATTTTTGGTTCTGATCCTATGTTAGGTTTGGTATGAGAGAAAGCTGAGTTAACCCTAATCAGGAACAGAGGAGAGAGAGAGCGTTATGACGGTTTTAAATTCGTATGTAAGTTTGAGTTGGTGGGTGAAATTTTATCCATAAATAATGACATTTTTAGACAAGAAAGTGTCACACCCAAAAATTAGTGCTACCCAGGCCATGTTATTTGAGTTATATATTAGTATATATTAGTCCTTAAAACGAGATTATATAGATGGATACTGGATATGGTTGTCAACGTATGGAGGCGTGTGAATAGCAAAATATTAGGCCTTGTCACTCTTATGAAAGGAGTTGAATCTAGTATGGCACTTCTACTAAACCATTGAGATGAGGTTCTTGGCTGAGACAGAATGAAAGGATGAGAAGAAGTGCTCTCTAAATTTCATTAAATCATATCTTGATGAGGTTAGGTGTATAATTTTGATCTTTGAGTTTGGCATTTTACTATACTCAACATGGATTTGGTAGACATGAGGAACTAGTTACTTGAATGTTGCAAAACTTTAGCTTATCTTGATTTATTTTCATAACTTGCACACTTAAATCAGTAGGGGTACTAATTTAAAGTTATGAGTGGGTAATCAAAGACTTCCGATTTTGATGTATGGAACTTAATTTGATTAGAACCTGATGAGGCACACTCCTAAAAGGTTTAGTACAATTAGAGCCTTCGTAGGGACTTAATTGAATATAATATGATATATTACAATCAGTCCATGATAGGAAATAATTAGGATAATTATGATCTAGCATTCATAATAATCCTAATCGATTCTGTAATATTTCTTTTCCTAAAGTTATAGGATTGATGAATCCCTATACATAGAAAGCCTATAGAAGAAAGCCTATACATAGAAAGCCTATAGAAGATTAAAATTTTTTTTATAGGTTTTCTAAAGTAGAGAATCCTAGAGGAGGCAAGGGAGATCGAAGGCTCCATTTGTGAAATTTTGGAGCACACAAGTCAGACAGAATGATTCAGCCCGTCGAAGATCCTACATGTCATTAAGATTCCTTATTGACATACTCTAGCCTTTTGTTTGTCAAAATTGTATATTTATGGATTGGCAACATCCATCAATCGTACTATTGATATATTATTCCATTCAAAGCTGACAAAACAAATCATACATAGAATTATGCCTAAATATAATTTTTTAACAATAATATTATTAGTTTTGACTTTCCTGATACTTATAAAAATGGTCCGAAACCGATTATGATACCACTAATTTGAACCTTGTTTCCTTGTTATTTTGGATTTCATATGACGTTCTCTTCATATAAACAACTAAAAGTAGTATTCTAACTAAGCTAAATACTCCTATGATAAAAATAACACTTGTGCACATATTCTAGCAAGGGGTACCTATGCACCTATGCAAACAGAAGCGATCTTTGGAGAGTATACATGCAATTATGAACTTTATAGGGGTATACAAGCAAACCATGAATATTTGGAAGGGTATACATGCAAAATCCCTTCCCCTTTCCCAGGTTTGGGACCAATAACAAGATTTTAAGACGTTAAGCACAACACGGTATATTACAAGCTAGCTTGTCCATCCTTTTTGCTTAGCTAATCATGTTGTTGATCTCTTTATTGTAGGCTACTTTTTCTCTTTGAGGAAAGATTGTATGATTCCTACTAGAGGCTATTTATTCACTTTATCTTATCTCTGTTTGCAATAGAGATTATTTGCTTTTCTACTTCTACCTCTAAGCCCCCCACTGACTGGGATGGAAATTCAGTTGATAGCCATTCTCCTACGAACACCTCCCACCCACCCAAACAACAAAAAAATGAAAAAAACACATAAAAGAATAAAAGTGATTGCCGTGTTCGTAACAAACACATATCAGACATTCCAAAAAATAGGATACGACAAAATAGGTGCCATATCAATGTCTCCATGTTTGTGCTATGCCGTGTCATTTTCATAAACATAACACGGATTATATTTCCCTGTATTGTTCTATCTCAAGTGGGGCCTTTCCCAATGACTGGTATAGTCCTCATAATTGTGTATCATCCGAATGGATAAACGCAGTCTGTCCCTTGCTACAGTTGGATATCAAGTTACAGCCTGAGCCTAGTTTCTTAGGTTCAGACCTCAGCTCAAGCCTGAATATATGCTTAGTCAGGTTTGACCGTGTTTCTGCTTATTGCCATCCTTCCTGTTCACCAGTGATTCAATAGTGTCTATCTGAAATGACTCTTACCTTTGATCCCTTTTTTCCGTCAATGAACCTTTACCATTTCAGTTATGACTCGGGATTTTCTAATTTTATCTGATGAAAAAAATGCTATGCAGGAAGCAATTGAAATAATGGTTGCTTTCTCTGCAATGGCTATAGAGGAAGAGGGAGCACAGTCAGAAAATAATGGATCAGAAGATAGCACGTGGTCTAGATGGAAGCAAGGTGGCATCATAGGTGCTGCTGCATTGACTGGAGGAACCTTGATGGCCATTACTGGAGGTATTGCTGCCTCAGAAGTAGTTAAAAAGGGGAAATGAGATTTTGCACTATGTCAACATCTAATTAATGTTAGCATCTTGTCTATCTTGCCTTTTCTTTTGACAGGGTTAGCAGCTCCGGCAATTGCTGCAGGATTTAGTGCTCTGGCTCCCACTTTAGGAACTCTGGTCCCTGTTATTGGAGCAAGTGGATTTGCTGCTGCAGCTAGTGCTGCTGGATCAGTTGCTGGTTCTGTAGCTGTTGCTGCATCCTTTGGAGGTTGAACTTTCTTCGTAATTTTGTCTCAATGATGTTTTATTTATACTAATATGCATTTTAAGATCGGAAACAGTTTCTCTAACAGCATTACCTGGAAACCGCTTATTACAATTTTTTAGGGTATTGTATGTTATTACCGGTTACAAAGATCATACAAAGTACGTATGAAAGGAAAAATACAACAACTAAGAAAAGAAGAATTACAAGCTTCTGGAATTGTAAGTCTTAAAAACTTTGCAACACACTACCTACAAGAAAAAACAAGATTATAAACGCGAGATAGAAACCGTTGCTCAAGTGATGAAGATCATCGTTGTTCAAAACAAAATTCGATCATTTTCCATCGATATGTTCGTAGGAACCAGCAACTTCGAAGAGATAAACTTCTGGAACGCTCCTCCGTTACCCTCGGAATGGACCTAGCACGGACAAAACTCTGGACAACATTTCGTGGCTTCTGGCTGTTGCTAACTCTCATCTCGTAGCAAATAATCTCTCGGTCTCTAATCTCCAAAAGAGAAAGTCTAGACAATATATATGGGCCAACCCCCTAGCAGCCAACTATCCATAATGGACAGTTAATCTGGAGAGTAGCTTCCTATTAAGTGGACAGTTACACCCACCAAATACACAAACAGCAGAATTGCAAGAACACCAGTCCTACGGGAACCCAAGTTATGTGGAAGCACATACTCGCTGGAACATAGGCCCTGCAGGAGCAGCCTTCCCGCGGAACCGCAGTCCCGTGCGACCCACGTGCTACGCGCAACCTGCTACCCGCACGACCTAAGCTGGAACTCATGCGAGAACGAGCTTCGGAGCAGACTCCTTGCAGAACTGCACCCAACGCTACCCTACTACAACCTCGCTACCTACACAATCGACGCGGGAATGAGCGCACAACAACGCAATGACGTGCAAAAGTGTTATCTCGTGCTCAATGCGTACATGCAAAGTGCAAAGTACGCCATCAAAGTTTGCGCTATTTTGTGCTTTTCGTCTAAGTCCGAGTCGCTAGGTCTCTTTGGGACTTCTCTCCAAAGGAATTTTTTTAAAAAAATAGATAACAAAAACACAAATGTTTCTTGGAGATTTGAAATTTGCCTTCTATTAAAATACCTCACCATACCAATCACATGGGCTACCACTTTCCATGTGTGCAAGACAATAAAAGAAGAATATTATATTAAAATACACGCTTGAAGTTTGCCATATGTATGTTGGACCATTTCTAGAGACCAATTTTTATACTCCAACAATCTCCTACATATTCCATTATATGGACTAAGCGTTCTCCAAAGTGATTGTACATCATGAATTATAAGAGATGTCGCTTACGACTTGAATCTTCCTGCATGGGTGAAACAACAATATGATACATAATGGACTACACCTTTAATTCAGTACCATAACTGTTATCCTTTTCCCTCACCTCACACAATGACATCAATTGTACCTCTGGTCACACACTAAAGGCCACGTGCTGACTTGGTATATGTGTAACGTATCTTGAGTGTCTACAAGTTTACCCTCAAAAGACGACCTGCATCTCTGTTTATACGCATAGGTGAGTTCTTTAGAGAGAGTTAAAAGTTTCAGCATGAGACATTTCGCCTCCTTGTGGTGCTATACATCGCTATGACATGGTCCGAAGCCGAGGTTCAACCTCTTTGTGGTGTCATACCACTGTAGCATGAGGTCATAACCTATTTGTAGTGCTGAACTACCACTCTCTGTCTTTCAGCATGAGGCTACATACCTCTAAGCGGTGCTACGCTGTTGTAACATGGCCCGAAGTCGAGGTCTCACCTATTGTGGTATTACGCCACTGTAGCATTGTGTATTAGTCCCTTCGTAGTGCCGAGCTATCCGTGCTTCTTGTAAAGCACGTCGAGCATTCTAAATGCTAAAGAACTCATTAAGACATAAAGTCATCCTCTCACAGGACTCGCTTTATACAAAGATCAAACAGTAGACCATATGTTTTGCGATGCAATTCCAATAATTCGCCAAGGACTAACCTATGTATCCAGTCAATGATTCTTCCTTGAATGAAAAGTAAGATGTCTAATAGATTTTTTTGTTAAACTAATAGCATAATATTTTATAGCAGAATTATAAAGACATAACATCAGAATTTTTTCAAGCATATTTTTTTGTTGTGTCCTCGACCAGTTGGCGCTTGAGGTCTTTGATGAAAGATTCGCCAGATTTTCATGGCTCTGAACATCAACCATCGCAATGATGTCATCTTTGATGTGCTCATTCAGTGTTGTGTGACGAAATTTCAGTCCTTTTTTTTACCATTGAATAGATCATTAGATGCCACTGCTGCAGTCACCTGATTATCACAGTATATCGGTATAGTCGGAATCTGCGCCACAACTTAAGGAAGATTATACATGAGCTCTCAAAATCATTCTGCTTTATCTGGTACAACCGTTAGAGCATAGAACTTCATCCATGGAGAAGATATCCTTATGTGGACATTTTGCTCTCTTCCTCTGAGCACCATCTAGCATCATTGAAGCCTTCACTGCAGCTGGGTAGCCGTTGTAGTGCAATGCAAACTTCTGAGCCCTCTTTAGATATCTAGTAACTCTCTTCACAACTTTCTAGTGTTCCACACATGGATTGCTCGTGAACCGACTCAGCATTCCTACGACGAAAGCAATGTTAGGTCGGGTGACACTCAAAGCATACATTAAGCTCCCAATGACGCTTGAGTACTCTAACTGTCAATTTTTTTCTAGATTTGGCTTCAGCTTCTTGTTACACCTATAAGGAGTGTCAATCCCAGGAAGAGCCTGATATGTAGTATGTGAGCATCTTTTCTACGTAATGTGTTTGTCATAGATAAAGTCCAGCTTTCGTCCAAATAATCTTTATCACTCAGCATCTTCCATGTCCTTCGTACGGAACTTAGGCGAGATAAACTTTTTTTTGTCTCTATGACGTAATCTAGATTTGTACCCATGATTAGCTTATCGTCCACACAGAGACACACAATAACTCCTGTGTTATCAGCAAACTTGGTGTATACACATTTATTCGTCTTGCTGACCATGTAGCCGTTTGATCTAATAATTTTATCAAACTTCTCGTGCCACATCTTGGAAACCTACTTTAGATCGTACAAAGATTTTGCTAACTTGCTTACTTGGTCTTCTAAGTCCCTTGATGACAAACCCTTATGGTTTTTATATAAATCTCTTCGATCAAATCTCCATCAGGAATCCTGTTTTGACATTCATCTCATGAATTACCAACTTGTGAATTGCACCAAGGTGTGAATTTTTTTTATAGTTGTCATCTGCGCAACTGAAACATATGTATCAAAATAGTTGATCCCATGCTTCTGAGAAAACCCTTTAGCCATCAGTCTGTTCTTGAACTTATCAACAGTTCCGTCGGCCTTCATCTTCTTCTTGAAGATCTATTTGCATCCGATTGGTTTTGCTCTTTCGGACAGATTGACTAACACCCAAGTGTTATTTGATATTATGGAATCAATCTCGCCGTTGATTGCCTCCTTTCAGAAAATAGCGTCTTTGGTCTTTATCGTCTCATAATAGGTAAGCGACTTCGTTGCCTTATCATAGGTAAGGGAATTAGCCTTCACATGATAGGTGGCGAATGAAGTTCTTCGTCCTCCTCACTTGCTTTGATGATGGCTCAGCGAGTACTGTTCATGTATAACATCTTCATTTGTAACTTCTTCTTGGACTACATCTTCTTTGGAAATGCTAGCCTACTCGGTGCTTACAGTGTTCTCTGGAAGATTCACTAGATCAATCTTCTTGTGCCTGGCAAACTTATCCTCGAAGAATTCATGTCGCGGGATTCAATGATCTGATTTGATTCAAGATCAAAAAACTACGAGCATCACTCTTCTCGACATAACCCATAAATATAGTCTTCGTAGTCCTCGTTCCCAATTTTTGAATCTTGACATCATGAAGCTTTATATAATCCAGACACCTCTACACTCGAATGACATTCAAGTTGGATCTGACTTTAAACCAGAGTTGTCTGACACCTCTACACTCGAATGACATTCAAGTTGGATCTAACTTTAAACCCGAGTTCATGATGAGTGATATTTGATTGTGCAAACGAGACTGTTAAGAATAAAAGTAGCCGTCAGCACAGCTTCTCTCCATAAGCAATTAGGAAGACATGCTGTTAATAGCATAAGTTCATCATCTCTGTCAAGGTCTTGTTCTTCATTTCTGTTATTACGTTGGATTGGGGGAATACGAAGAGTCGTTTCATTGACAATTCCATGTTATTTGCAGAACGATGCGAATTCAAGGAAATGATACTCGCCATCTCGATCATTTCTGAGTCTCTTGAGTTGTTATTGTCACGTCCCGATTCCACAGAGTCATTCGTTCTCGCATTTATCTCTTGGAATCGATCTTCCTCGCTTGGACGTGATGCCGTACAAGTCTGGTATTACACTTGTACAAGACAAAGACGGTACATAATTAAAAAAATTCAAATAGAAACACATCGCAGCGGCGTAAGCAGACAAATTGAGGACAATGAGGACATATCTTTCTTATTGAATATAACACATTATTGATTTGTAGCAGCGGAAATAAGCAAATAACTTAAAGTCGCACAGAGATATGTAGAAATAAGTTGTCTTTATTGATAATTGAAAAAGAGTACAAGACTTACAATAGAATACAAAGTTACAACACATCTCACTGCACATTTGATAGCCAACTGAAACTCATGCCATAAGGCTTACATTGATACTTGATACCTACACTTACAACTGGATATGCCGACTTGGCTTACAACTCACTGGTACAACTGATTACATTGTTCCATACATTTTGTCCTTTATAAATAGAAGATATCATTTTCTACAAGAAGAGCTTCTGCATGTCCAACAAATTTTCAATGTCGCGGGACCGATCAAGCCAATCTTCATGTACAGAACTTCCCAAGCACGAGCACCTAAAAAGAGTGCCCATAACGGGGTCGGTACATCATCTATGTACTGGCGAGCAGAACCAGTCCACTCGCCTAAACCAACACTAACTAGTCATCTGAGCAAACATTATTAGAGTAATCTTTCTATTTGGGACCTAGCATCAGTTTACAGTTCATGGCAGCATCATTGAAAGACATGTAAACAAGTTATGGCATTGTTCATGTAAAAGCAACAGTAACGGAGGGACATCATGAATTCTCATATTTCACTTTTCTAGCAACATTAGCATGTATGTCATGATTAAGCAGTATTCATAGCAAGGCATCTTTTTAGCATACATGGTGTTATCCTGTTAAGCAGGTTATAGCAACACTTATGGAAAGACAACATCTCAGCATCATTTTGTTTAGCATGTTAAGCATGCAAGTTGAACTAACAAGTATGATAATCATATCATATTTAAGTGATTTCTTATCGACAGTCGACTTCCTTCGTACCTGCATCAAATACAGGTTATGTTACACTTACTCTGCCTGCAGAAAACATTCATTAGCGTGCATCCTGACTACATGACCACTGGTGTTAGTGCACCATTTAGGACTTGGCATATAGGACTTCAAAGGGTATGCGACGCGCCATCCACCGGATTGTGAGCCCAAGTGAATGTTCCGATACCTCGTGCCACCAAAGCACGCTGCATTTCCTCCTAGGTCGAATCGGTCCCACCGTCGCGGGTACCGTTCGAGGAAACAATACCTTGTATACAAGTTGTCCATGACCATGCGAATGCGTGTCTGACTCGATCGTGTTCGAAGTCGCATGATAAAATATTGAAATAAGTAAAGGCAACAATTCATCATCTCATCTTTTCAAGTCGTGTTCAACGACTTATTCATTCTCATCATTACCATCATTCCACTTGGTGATCTCAGCGATCCCAAGCCTCCTCATTTCTCATTGCATTTATCATTGCAACATTTCTCACAATATTCCTTTCAACAAGGAACAAACATCATTTCATTCATCACATTGGGACATGTAGCATTTTATTCCTTTTATTGGGACATTTATCATTTCATTCATTGCTTATAAGAAGACACGCATCATGTCATTTATGCAGCAGTTACACAGAGTGTATATGATTCTAGTGTAACATTCAATTCATTGTGTCAATAGCTTAGCCAGTTTATTTCTTATGCAACATTCGCATAGCATTTCATTACTCAAGTGTTTCATTTGTTTCAGCAACATTAAATATAAGGGACATTATCAATTCATTCTCAGGCATCAAGTCACATTAGCAGTTCAAGTGTTATTCATTCAATAGTTCAATGTTCATGTGTTATTCATTTCGACAATTCTCAGCATAAGCATCTCTATCATGTAGCAACTAAAATATGGGACATTTAGGGACAAAGCATAGCAACACAATACTCTATTTTATTAAGCAAAAGAGTAAGGGAGAAGGGACAGTTCTACTCACTTGTAAAAGGGTCTTCCGTTCCAATCACACATAATCTCACTAGACCTAGTCCCACCAACGAGCCACGTTCCAATACTCATCTCATCCGATCAGCTCAGAGAGGCTGCATCAGTCTCAAATATCTTGATTCCCAAGGCAAGTCTCAGTCCAACATTCTGATCGTATCCAACAAGCCAACCAAATGCCTCGCATGGAGCGGGACATTACAGTTATCATGTTTGACGTTTAGCTTCAGTCTTGAAGTCATTGAACTTCTTGAATGCATCTTTCAATTTAAGGAGATAGACGAAAGAGTACTTCGAAAAGTTGTTGATGAAGGTAATGAAATACTTCAACCCGATCTTTGTAGAGAAGTGATTGAAGTCATAGATATCTGAGTATACCAACTCCAGAAGATCTGTACTTCGGTTCACCTGTCGGCTTTCTTACAATTTTAGTATGCGCATAGACTTTACATTTCTTCACTTCCTTACCCCCTACATATAAAGATAAGGCCTAGAGTAGACATTTTGTTTATTCTTTTACAATGAACATGTCCTAGTTTATTGTGCCATAACTCAAAAGAGCAACCAAAAACAGAAACTTCGTTAATACATTTCGAAGGAGTTACAACTTATAATTTGAACATTCCTTCGATACAAGAAAGCTTTTATGAAGTATGCTCCTTCATAGGATATCACCATTTGGCGAACAATAATGTCAATTCTCAAACCCACGTTGCACAACACGCTCCTCAGAGATCAGGTTTTTGGCAATAACAGGAACATGATTCACGTTCTCCAGGTAAGTGACATCTCTGAAGTCAGTTTCAACACCACCGATCCGATCTCCAAAACTTCAGTTTGAGATTTGTTTGTGATTGAAACCTTCTCATAAGTAGGTTTGTAAGTGGTGAATAACTTCTTCTTTGAACACACGTGACAAAATACACTCGTGTCCATCCACCAATCCGTATCTATGCCATATGAGTCAACATGTGCAATCATAGCAATCAAATTAAGCCCATCTTGTTCTTTTGGCTTTGGTTGGACTTGGACTTGCAGTTCTTCTTTAAGTGACCCTTCTTGTCACAGTTGAAACAACCCTCGTCAATGCTAGACTTGGGCTTGAAAGAAGCTTACTTCACTTTCATATGGTTGAAGTCATTTTTGTTGTTGTAGGAAACCTTCTACTTCCCTTTTGAATATCTATATTGTACCATGTTTGTCTTGGCAAACTGCTTGGACATGGTGTCCACTTTGATTTGGCTTCTCGCTTCGTCTTCAATACAAATGAAGCATAGAAGGTCTTTTAGCAAGATCCTCGTCTTCTTGTGGTACATGTTGATAGTAAACCGATCCTAGCCAGTAGGAAGCTTGGAGATAATCGCTCATACTATGAACTTGTCTGCTAGAGGCATTTCCTTCTCCAAGCTTTTGTTGCAACTTCAGTAGTTCTTTGACTTGTGGCAGCATGGTCTTCTCAGTTTCAAATTCCATTTTCATGAATTTGTCGACGAGATATATTTTGGACTGTCGTCTCCTCATCTTTGTACTGATTTTCAAGAGACTCCCAGACGTCTCTTGTAAAAACTTTATTGTTGTAAGATTCTACCATGGAATCATCCATGGAGTTTAGAATCAACAACTTGCATAGGTTGTTGTTTCTCCTCCATTTTTGCTGCATAGACTGCGTTGGCCAGAACTTGTACATCATCAGTTTCTGGATCCGTCAACACGTAATCCACGTTGACAAGTTGAAGACTGAGACTAATCTTTCTTTCCGGTTTTTGTAATGCCCTCCATCGAACTTCTCAAGTTTGTAAAATTTGTGTCCAGGAGACTTGCACGATTCTCCATATTTGTTGTCGGATATTGTTTTGAGACTGTTATTACCGGATCACAAAGATCGCACAAAGTACATATGAAATGAAAAATACAACTAACAAAAGAAAGATTACAAGCTTCTGGAAATGTAAGCCTTAAAAACTTTGCAACACAGTCGCTACACACAAAAACATGATCAGAAACACGACACAGAAATTGTTATTGGCGTGATGAAGATCGTCGTTGCTCAAAACAAGATTTGACCCTTTTTCGTCGACTTGCTTCTAGGAACCAACAAGTTTGAAGAGAGAAACTTATGGATCGCTTCTTTGTCACCTTCGAAATGGACCTAAGCACGAATAGAACTTTGGACAACACTTCGTGGCTTCTGGTTGTTGCCAACTCCTCTCATAGAAAATATTCTCTCAGTCTAATCTCCAAAAGAGAAACACTAGAGAATATAAAGGGTCAACCCTTTAGCAGTCCACTACCTATAATGGACAGTTAATTCGTAGAGTAACTCTCCATGAAGTGTTACACCCACAAAACACACGAACAACAGAATCGCGGGAGCACAGTCACGTGGGAGCAACAGTTCTGCGGAAATCTAAGTTCCACGAAAGCACAGCCCTGCTGGAACTAGGTTCCACAGAAGTGACTTCCCGCGGGAGCCTAGTTCCGTGGGAGCAGCTTCCCCGTGGAACCACGGCCCCGTGCGACCTGTTGAACCCGCACGGAATGGCGCAATCTCGCGCCTGGCGTGAACTCGGACGGAGCGGCGCAATCTCGTGCCCGATGCATAGGTTAGAAGTTCGAAGTGCGAAGTGCGTCATCAAAGCGCTACTTTGCGCCCTCGTCCGAGTCCGAGTCGCTAGGCCCCTTCGTGGCCTAGCTCCAAAGAATTTTTTTAAAGAAATGGGTGACAAAAACACAAATGTTTCTTGGAGAATTTGAACATTGTCCTCTAGTAAAACACTCCATTATACCAACCACATGGGCCACCACTCTCCATGTGTGCAAGACAATAAGAGAAGAATCTTATATTGAAATACACACTTGGAATTTGCCACATAAATGTGGGACCATTTTAGAGAGCAATTTTCATAAACGCCAACAATGTGTCCTATTGCCTTCTATCATATTTGCTGCATTTGTGGCTAAAACTTGAACTTGACAAGATCTGGTGTCTTATCTTTCTTAAGTTTCCTTCTAGATGTAATTTTTCTTAGCAGACTTCTTGCAATAGATCATAATGGGGATTGATCTGTAAAGATTGCTCGGCAAATGTTTATCAATTCTTCAATAAAATACACGCTTGTATCACATGATAACGATGAATTCATTAAATCACTCTTGAAGCTAAATAAATAAGGGGTTAAACTGACATTAAACAACTAATTCAGCATTCACCAGCATTCGTAATATGAATTACAACAACAACAAAGGATCCCAAACTTTTTGGGTTGGCTGGAAGGATACCTAATTTCCATTCAGCTCTGTAAAGAGCCATCTCCCCTTGCTCATCATTAAAAGCCATATGTTTCATAGCTTCAATCCAAGTTCTTTTAGGTAACTTCAACATATAAAGTGAAGAAAAATTATTCTTTGTATGTAAGTCTATGTTGCAAGGATACTACTAGATGGCATGATAAGGGCTCATAGGCACCAATCTGTGCCTTTTCACATTGGATTAATGTCAGACACGGACATGGTATATATTTGTGTCTGTGATTCCAAGGTATATATATATATATATATATATATATATATATATATATATATATAGTAACCCAGGGAATCCATCTCCTAAAAATATATATATATATATATATATATATATATAGTAACCCAGGGAATCCATCTCCTAAATGAACCAATGTTTTTAGATAACGCGATGCTTGCGAAACCTCACTAATTACTGTACATTTGTTATCTGTCGTGCTGGTACTATAAAGTATTGGTCAAACTTCTATTGACCGTCAGGTTTGTCAAGAGAACATTCAATAGATATGCTTTAACTGGTAATGCAGCTGCTGGTGCTGGACTTTCTGGAACAAAGATGGCTAGAAGAATTGGATGCATTGAAGAGTTTGAGTTCAAAACGATTGGCGAAAATCATAACCAGGGTGTGAGTTATTCTCTCTTTGTTGTCTTTTACGGAATCTGCCTTTCTGGAAACTAGAAGTGTAGAAGCAGTGTTTTTAAACTCTGACTTGAATGCTATCCCATTTACAGCATCTAGCGGTTGGAATAGTAGTATCTGGCTTTGTTTTCGAGGATGATGATTTTATCAAGCCTTGGGAAAGAACTTATGGGAACTTGGAGAGGTAACCATAATTTAAATATGTACATGTCAGATTAGGTTGATCTTATCTCCTTTGCTTCTTCATTTCTTACAGCGTTACTTTATTGTATGAGGTGGGTAGTGGAATCAATTTTGTAATTTTTTATGATCAATTAAATACTGAATGTGTTGCTGGGTTTGCTTTAAAATATAATTTGCTATGTTTTTGTTGATCACAAAGCCATTGAGTAATTATATATTAGGTCATGGAGAGCAAGGATTGCGTCATATTCCTACCAAGCATCATGGTTCTAGACATAAGTACCAGATAACTACTTCTTTCAAGACGCTAAGTTCCTATTAGTGGGCAGCATTGTTTATCGGGACAAGTTTTAACACCCTGGCTCACTTCACACATGTTCAGATCATATGGGGACAACAAGAACTGTTTAATGCAGGGCCAACTTTAATCTATGCTTTATTTTTCTAGACAAAATCCAATACCAATGCTAGTGCTAGTACTAACAAAATGAAAGATTTTTCTGCAGCTTTATACAGGCGAGAAAAAATAGGGAACTTAACTAATTACACAGATATTAGAAATATAGTAAAGGTGGTTGTACAGTGAGGTCTTTCTTTCATGGTCTTTGACAAGAAATGGGAAACTCGTACAGTGACGTCACGTTGGTGTTGGTGATTGTGTGAAATGCACGTGTACTTTCTGAAACTAGATGGATCTGATGAAGCTTTTTAAAATTGGCATGACATGTTAATAACAAGATGTTCTATTGATAAGCTTTCATGTTGTTAATGTCTGACCTGAACATGGAATCTAATGGCTAATAAATATTTTCAGATCCAAGATTTTAGTTAGCATGCAACTCCTGTATT
>JANAVB010014733.1:0-28524 GCA_029216955.1 Iris pallida
TCCGCACGGAGGTATAATAACATCTCAACTCTATATCTCAATCACAAGTCTAGGAAAGATAGAGCACGATATGGAATCAGATAAAGAAAGGAACTGAATATAAATAGAGTTATCACACCACATAAAGTAGATGTCCAACACAATAATACAGTCCTGAAATATAACTAGTCTCAACTAACAATCGAACAATCCGATACAAACTGAAAGCTGTAAATACTAGACTAGACTAGAATAGGCTAGGCACCCTCTACTGAGCTAGATGCTCCTCGGTCCTGAAGGTCACCCTCTTGTGCCCCATAGAAGGTAGGACAGTCATCATCATCATCTGTAATATTTTCAACAGGTCCAGTCAGGACAGGAGCGAGCACAATACATCTCACGCAGTTCATATCATGTTGGGAAATGTAAAGCATGCAAAGAGTAAGATACATGAACTGTAAGAAAAGTATATGAAAACGGAGAGAATTTATAACTGAAACATATTTATATAGGATAAGTAGAACTGCAACACTAGTGATTTAGAGCACAATATGGTTAGTAATTGGCTTAGGTAAAACAATAACAATAGGTAGCACCATCATACGTGAGTGTACAATAGATGCGCACAAGATTTGCACAAGATGGAATTTAATCACATAACCATTCCTACTCACCCTCCCCAATCAATACACAAGGATCCAGTCAAGTTACGTTACCTTGTACAAGAGGTTTTTATCATGTTTGCTCACGTGATCATGAGAGTACAAGATGCACAAGAGTATACATGAAAGCGGTGTACATGAAATACAAGATGTTCGTGAAAAGCACATGACAGCTGTATCTGATGCACCCCGAGGGAGATAACATCGCATAACAAGATCCATATAGTACCAATCCGTGATAACAACGTGACAGCATCATGTAAAGTAATCTAGAGCAAGAATACAAATCCTAACAAGTATGAAATGATCAGAGAATGTACTCGCCTGTCACCCTGAATGACTGATATGAATGGATGTCCGAACTGGTGTCACAGAGTCCATTTAGAGTAAAACAGGTTATGATATGTTCAATATGTAAAAATGGAAATCTGCAGCAAGCTACATGATTCTAAGTCAACTAGTCAAGTCAACTCTTGGTCAACTTTGGGTCAACTGTCTAGGTCAAACTAGGTCAACAAGTCCAGATTGGTCAAACTAGAAGTCTAACTTGGTCATACTAACTCACACCAAGCCAAACTAGTACATCTAGGTCAACTAGTCAATTTAGGTCTAGCCAAGCTTATACCAATACTCTACCACACCATATATCAATACAATTTAGATAGTATATATATACAATCAATATGTAATAAGTATGTATATAATTCAAAAGTATATACATATATATTCATACAAGTCAAAAATATATATAGATATACCTCAAATCTAGGTAAAAACCACATCTAATTACCTATACACACATATATATAGATAGGACTGAACCCCAAAATGTGAATGCAAGACTGGCCCTTAATGAAGAGGGAAAAACTAAACACACCTAAAAGAACTGAACTTGAGGACTAAAACAAATGAGAAAGGAAAGGATATTAAATAAGGATGCATAAACCATCTCCATAGGCAAGGCAATGAAGGCAAGACAGGGTGTTCTGACACATTGAGTAACTGTCAAGTATTTGCATTAGACTAAGCACACTAACCTATCCTGCCATGTATCAATTACACTCAAAACCCAAACCTTTAACCTAGCTAGATGGCCTAGCCATCACAACTCTTTCCTGCTGCTAGTGCAGCAGGGCAAGTTGCTGCCTGTATGCAGCAGTGCTTGCTGCTGCTAACCTCCTCTATCTCCCTCTCTCCCAAACACACATGCACCAAATCCAATCCTAATATTTTCCATCTACCTATCATCTATATATGTACATAAGCATAAAATATATATATATAATATATATCTACATAACCAAAACATAAACTCTCCTCACATCAACCCAATAGGAACTTACCTACATTAACATGTGTCAGTCACTATAGTTGAACCCCCAATCCATTCTCAGTTTTTAGGTTTTCATGTGAGGGGTTAATCTCGGGTTTTAATATCAAGGGAAGGGAACACTTCTCAGGTTCTTTCTAACTTGGTAAAATCAGTTTCAGGTTTTCACATTTTAAAAGTCAGTTTTCATGTGTTAACCTATTCTCAGGTTTCATTTCAGATTTCAACAATTGAATCCCAAGCCATTCATTCTCAGTTTAAACTTCAGGTTTTGATAACTGGGTAAATCTCAGTTTTCCCATAGCCCTATCCAACCCTCTCACAGTTACCTACACTATACATTCAGATTTATATTTAACCCTACCTCCATATCTAAACTTAGGAACTAAAACAAATCGAAAACTAACATTCAGTATCAGACAACTGAAACCTGCAATTTGAATCCAACATTTGAAAAACCAATACATGTCACACACCCTCAGAATCAACCCTTGCTATTCTTTACAAACATGGCCAAGTGGTCATGTTACTCAATGACAGGAAATTGAATTAAGGCTAGGTCCCTAGTACAACTCCTAATCCCACACTCTAAAACACCCAAAACTCGACCAAACTTCTTCACATTGAACCCAGACATGAAGTCCAATATCCCTGACATGTAACATGTTATTTCATTGCAAAAATTATATTTAAATCGATTTAAACGCATTAAACATATCCTGAAACTGAATACTGTGCTCAGTATCAGGAAAATGGGGAAAAACCCCTAAACAAGTTCGAAAGTCCTATAAAAACCTAAATTAATAGTTGGTAAAGTGTCGTGCATGTGTCAGTGTGTCCCACGGGTCATGGGGTGTCCCTACAACAGGACACAACGTGTCCAGACACTCACGTACACGCACAGACACACAGGCACGCACAGCCTCGTGCACGTGTGCGAGTCAGTCCAGGACACGACACACACAAACCTTGGGTCTCGTGCACGTGTCAGTAGCTAGGTGGGGTGTCAGGGTAGGTGTCTAGGTGCCTGAGTCGTGTCCACGAAGTCTCGTGTCCACGCGCGAAGCGCGTATCAGTGAGGAATTTCCAGCGTGTACGTGTGTGTGCGACCAGTACGAGAGGAAGAACTCCTCGAATACTGAACCATTTAATCCCAAACTTTGGGAGGTCAATGTCAGACATTTCCCTAACATTCACCTCAAAAATCTCGTGTCCACGTGTCCTGTGTAGGTAGAACTCGGTGTCGAGCAGCAGGGCATCGAGACACTGTCTCGTGCTGCGAGTTCGTGTCCATTTTGGACACGGACACGACACGAAAGTTGGCTCAGTCTTCACGAAACCTAAAGTACATTCATAGGGCAACAATTTTGTTTAATTAGTTTTTGCAAATTAGTTACATTTATTCCATTCAAATTTCATCGAACACCCTATTTAAAACACCGATACGTGTCCGATACGGACACGAAATGGACACGAATTCCTACCAAACTTGGGCTACACCTAGGGGACCCTAAATGAATGCATCCATGGGAAGAAAACTAGAATTTAATAGGTTTTGTAGGGTTTTACCTATTGAGGGTGAAACCTCAATTTCAAGCCTTTTGAATGGGGGCTTCCCTCGATCTTGCGACGATCCCGAGCCTCCGAATTCTTGCTAGCTACCCACAAATGGTACCCTCTACTGTAGGGGAGTCCAATGCAAAAGACTAGGCTCAATTTGGACTTGATTTGGATATTTGGGGAGGAGTTGAGGAAGAACACTAAAAGAGGCAATTCAAATGATTAAAAATAATGCTAATGATTAATGGATTGTATTTATAGAGGGGGGGGGGGGGGGGGGGGAGTGTGATGGCTGCCATTAGGTTAGGGTTAGGGTTTAGGATGAGTGGCTAAGGCTTCTCCAACAAATTCTAGGCAATCTAATGGCTCACAATTAAAGTAACCATTCTTAACCTTTAGCCTAAAATATCATATTAACAAATATCTAGATATTAACCTAAATGATTACTTAGTTGAAACCATCTACTTAGCCTCTATGGTCATGACTATTATCTAGATTAGGCTCAACTTCTAGGTCAAGCCCTAACTAATAGCTTAGCACAATATTTAATTAATACAATTTACAATTTTCACAAAATTGCCAAAATGACCAAAATACCCCTAGGCTAAAAAGTTATAATTAGTCATCCTAATCACATGACTAGGCTCCCTTGGTCATGGTTAGTCTCTAGGCTCAGCAAACTCTAGAGTTACACTAGTCAATCACCAAAATCACAAGTCGTGATTTTAAATAGTTTAAAATTAACTAAAAATCACAACATGGTTTAAATATCATTATTAAATAATTAAAATTATAAAATTTTAAATTTACCCTTATTTTAGAAACTGGGTGCTACCCTTATTTTATAAATACTCATTTAAAAATATTTTTAAAAATCTAGGAGCATACAGGTACTATGTGGGTGCCATATGGGGGTATTTTCTAGTAGAAAGAAGGCTAACCCAACAAAGAAACATTAATGCTTTTTGTCATGCACATGGAATAATTTTATATGGAGCTAATTTCCAAAGGGGCTTAGCGACTCGGACTCGGGCTCGAGCTCGGGCGCAAGGGCGCAAAGTGGCACTTTGTTGGCGCACTTTGCACTTAGTACGTCAGTATCGGCACATGGCACCTTATGCGCAGTTGATGCACTCGTGCGCTCGTCTTTTGCGCAAGTGGCATGTGCAGGTGCATGTGCAGGGGTCGCGCAGGTGCACACACAATAGCTACACAAGAGTCGCAGGGCTGCGACACAGCTACGTGCTTACATTGTTGGGCTGCACGCCTGCGCATTTGCGGTGTTGCGTTGCACGCTTGCGCGTTTGTGGTGATGTGCTGCGCGCCTGCGATTGTGGTGTTGCTGTACGGCTACACGCGCTGACGGGCTGAGTGGGCTAAGGGGCACATGCGGTTAATGATGTAGCTTATTGGAAGATTTAAGCAGTTATGGAAAGATTGTGTCAATTAGTCAGATCTATCTTTTGTGGGATTTGAATTTAATTATTTAAATCTTTCCATTATTCGCTCATATCTTTTCACAATCAGTTACGGCCAGGATTAGAATTAGGGTTTCGGCCCTCCTCTATAAATACTCTCTTCGGACCTTCATTCAAGACTTACGCTAAAATTAAGAGACGAAGGGAGCTATACGACAAATGCCATTGGAGTCCATGGGAGTTCTTCGAGGTCGTGAGTGGAGGTGACATCGAGCATTCCAGAAGTTCTTTCAAACTTGCTGGTTCCTGGGAGCAGATTGCAATCGGGCGAATCTTGCTTTGAGCAACGGTAATCTTTTTCACTCCAGCAATACTGATCTTAATCAATCCAGCAGAATTGCGGTGATCTTTATTTCGCCTACTAAGTTGCTTTTTATCAATCCAGCAGAATTGAAGTGACCTTTATTACACCTGCTAAGTTGCTATTATCATCTATTGTTCTCGTAGAGAACGAGATTTCCATCTAACGATCTGTTTTGGAAATAACATGTTTGAGGTATTGGTTTGCGTAAATTATTTAATTTGCAATGCTTGTAGTTTATTTGGAATAAAATATCAAACTTTGGTTGAACTTCCGAAAGTATACTCACTTGACCTTAATATATTCTTCTTCTTTTTAACTTAGGACCATTTTTCCACTAGGATTTGGGCTTCCTACGAAGGTTTTAATGAGGCATCCATACTGGGATTGTCATACCAATAGATATTTTTTATGTCCTAAAGACATATCGATATTGACTCACTTTTTTTCTTTGATTTTGATTTTCAATTAATTTTGCGAACCAAGGTTTTTATGAATCACATTTCTATTATATATCCCTATAAAATCGCGTTATTGTCGAGTGCTTGACATGATGACTTCATCAATTGCATAAAGGCATATGCAAATCACTTCTTGACTTGTAGACACTCAATGAGAGTCTTATTATTAGATATGATTGTGTTAACTAGAAGATAGAAACAGTTAGTGTTTAATCATTGATCATTATCTTGTAGATTAATCCTTATCTTATTAAGCCTATGACTATTGTAAATTGAGGTAATTATAGATATCCTATAGCATAGTTCACCACAAAATATCTCTCAATATCTTTACCCAATCTTTTGAGTACAACCAACCTTTACTCAAGAACTCAAGGAGAGTCTTGCTGTTAGATATGATTGTGTTAACTAGAAGATAGAAACAGTTAGTGTTTAATCATTGATCATTACCTTATAGATTTAGATTAATCCTTATCTTGTTAAGCCTATGACTATTATAAACTGAGGTAATTATAGATATCCTATAGCACAGTTCACCACCAAATCTCTCTCTCAATATCTTTAACCAATCTTTTGAGTACAACCAGCATTTACTCAACCTCTTGACTACAATATATATATATATATATCTATCATTTTAACTATCATTGCAAACCTCTAAGAAAAACTTGTCAAAAGTTTTTTACACTCGGTTACAAAATAAATATGAACATGAGCCCAACAAATGGTAAATAAATAACTATTGGAGCTTGGAAATAATAAATATAAACATTTACTTAAACAAAAGATAAAATTGCACGATGTATGAGTAAAAGATGTAAGTTGGTTGGTTCGGGTTATATGTTGAAACATCCACCTTTGTTTCGAGCCTATTCGATTGTGTGAAAGTGGATGTCAGTAAAAGTGTGAAAGTGTGAGCATTCTGAGAGAGGTGAAGGAATTTGGCCATTTGGTTCAACATTATAGTGGACATGAACTTGGAGTCATGATTACACTCTAGTTCATGTCGCCACTTGTCCTATATGAAAAAGAGACCTCCATAGTTCCGTCCCAATTTTGTTAGGTCATCGCCAAAAGTGAAAATTTAATTTAATTTTGTTTAGTTAAGGTGTAGAATTTTGTAAGGTTAAAGGATTAATTTATAATAAGTTAAATAATAAATACAAAAACTTGTATCATTTTAGCTAAATTAAATATAATATTACTCATTTTATCAATTTAGTTAAACAAAATAAAATAAAATTGCTAATAAATTAAACAATTAATAATTATATTATTTAATATATTATAATTATTTAGTAAAATATTTTTATGATATTCATTTTTAATACTTAAATTAAATAATTAATATTAATAAATAATTGTCAATTTAGTTAGATAATTAATTATCTTTTGTTATTATAATTAACTTTTTTTACCTCATTCATATTAAATTATCATGTATCCAAACATTAAAAGTATGAATTTGTTCACTTCCAACATAAAAATTATCATGTATCCAAATATTGAAAGTAGTTAAAACAAACAATAACTAGGACAAAACTAAAAATCATACACATTTCACTTCCATAAAACAACCAAGTCGATTATATACTTTCTATTAGTTACATTGAACCAAACAACCACTTCTCCATCTTCAGCTTCAACTCCAACTACAGGTAAACACATGAAAAAGTGTTAAGAAATATTTTCTTCAAATAATAAATAATCCAAAGAAGTTGGATATGGACTACGAGATGGAGGCATACCTCCCTACCTCGACTTCGACTTGGACTTTGGAACTTACCTCAACCACCACTTAGCTTCCTCCAAATTCAGGAGAAATTATTCTATATATTGGGCTCACCATGCACCACCTTCCATGCCAACCGTTAGATTACATGGAAATGTATGTATGCACATATTTTTATACAATCTAACGGTTGAAGACGAAGGATACATGGTAAGCCTGACACACAGAATAATTTCTCCAAATCCAGGTTGACATCACATTTCTGTTAAACCCAACTCCACCTTCATCCATAGAACAAAAGAATATCTCACAAGAGACATGGTATGGTTCACAAACTATGCTATTATTCTTCTTACATTACTTGTGAAATTGAAATATCAATTGAAGGAAACATAAATTGAATAGAAAGCTCTCCAAGAAATAGAATCAAATATTGTAAGTAATTGTCCATGTGATTAGAGGGTGGGGTTGTGGAATCTATGATGAAGCCATTGGCTTTCTGAAAGTGAGATGTGTTACCATTGAATATTCCTAATATACAACACTTTCTGCTCCATTGCTAATCATAGAACCAAAATAAATTATAAAATTCTTTTCCCAATAATTTGAGGCCGGGGCCATTGGCTTTGTGATAGGACCGAAATAGTCTTCAACGTCTCCTTAAGTCTAGCCAAACTCCTTAATTCGACCTTATCTTGGAAGGGTGGCAAAAAAAAAAAAAAAAAAAAATATAGCAGATGACCTCTAGCCTAGTGGTTAAGAGAGATGCATGCGACCCGAGTGGTCAGGAGTTCGAATTTCAGTGGGAGCGATTCCAGAAACAATTTACCTGGTTCCAAATATATATATATATATATATATATATATATATATATATATATATATATATATATATATATATATATAGAAAGTTTTTCCTACAGGAATAATTTACGTGACAAACTTACGGGATGAGAAAATATACGTATGGTTCTTTTCTTTATTTCTTTCACTTTAAAAATGTTAGATCTCTCCTTTAAAAAAGGAACCTATCTCTATCTTAAAGATAAATCTATTTATTTTTTAAATAGTAAAACATTTATTTATTTATTCAAAAAATAGAGATAAAAAAGTTAATTTTATAATTTTTTTTAAAGTAGAGATGGATTGTTTTAAAAAAATTTATCTTTAAACGTAAATATCTTTTTTAAATGTTATTCAAAAATATACTTAATATTAATGTTAATTTTAATATTATTTCTCATGTTAGTTTTTTGGTGCTAACTTTATTGTTGATATTAATTTTAATTTTAATTTCAACATTAACATTAAGTTTAATTTAATATTAACATTAACATTAACATTAATATTAACATTAACATTAAAATGTAATATTAAAATTAAGATTAATATTAAGATTAAGAATATAATTTAAAATTAAGATTAGAATTTAAATTTAGATTTAGATTTAAATTTATTTAAAAACAAAAATAAATTTAAATTTAAATTAAATTTAACATTAACATTAACATTAAAATTAAATTAGATTTAGATTTAAATTTATTTAAAAATAAATTTAAAATTTAAATTAATTTTAACATTAACATTAACATTAACATTAACATTAAAAGTTAAATTAATGTAAAAATTAAAAATTAAAATTAATATCAACATTAATATTAAGATTAACATTAAAATTAATATTTTAAATATAATTTTTAAAGGTATATTTATTTCTAAGGATAGATTCTTTTTTAAAAAAATATCTTTATTTAAAAAAATAAATGGAATAATTTATCTATCTCTATTTTTTAAAATAAATAAATCCCTCTGTGTTTAAAACTAAATTGATAGATAAGCCTTATTTTTTAAGATAGAGATATGTTTCTTTTTAAGAGTAGAGAGTAGAGATTTAAATATTAAAGAGAAATAAATTTCAGAAGAGAAACATACGTATATTTCGGCCAGATATTTTGAGTTTCTTTTCTCTCCGTAAGAAATTGCTCTATCCCGTAAACTCTTCCCGTAAACTTATCCCGTATAAGAAGGGGACTATATATATATATATATATATATATATATATATATATATATATATATATATATATATATATATATATATATATATATAAAGGGTTTCAAAATGGCTCAAGTTTCAGCCGTCTAAGTCGTGTATATCATCACCATTTTTATTTTAAAAAAATTATGTAAAAAAACTGTTGAAAAAAGTTTACTTTGTTATATATATTCAAAATGGGGAATCGAACTCAATCAAACAAGAAGAAAACCTCTCAGCTTAACCACATAAGCTAAAAAAAATATTTGACTATAATTGGATAATATTCTTAGTATACGTTATCACACGTGCAAAGTCCGTGCATTTACTAGTATATATAAGGGAGGTGAGGTTCCACCTCACGGTGAGGTGGCTATATGTCACCCCCTCATGCTATCATCATGCACTTGTACCTTTTTCAGTGCATGATGATAGCATAGAGGAGTGACAAATAGCCACCACCTGTTAGCAGAGCCGGCCCGGAGGTTTAGGTTGCCCTATCCTGGAGCTAATTTTGGTTGCCCTTTAACCCTTTGGTGGGGTTATGCTGAGCCTAAGGGGTTGCCCTAGCAGAGAGGGATTGTCCTAGCAGAGGGGGGTTGCCCAAGCCCCAAGGCTTGTCCGGCTTACCCCAGGGCCGGCCCTGCCTGTTAGTTGTATGTGTGTTGTGTTCACACACACATGAGCTAGCAAAAGCTCAACTCCCTTACAATAATTTTGACCGTTATGAACCCTTTAAACTTGTAACATCAACTCATGCCCAGGTACAATGTACCACATGGTTTTTCATTTGAATTTTGTAACATTCAGTATTTATTGGCTGAATTAAATTGTCTTCATTCTCCTTTATTCCCTAACCTTAGAGAAAAGCCTATACATTGAGGCCAATCTCAATACTTTGAACATACTGAAAATTACTACAAAACACTCTCTCTCGCTCTCTCGAATTCTTGTCACTCCGAAACTCTTTTGTTCTTGGTTTGCTGCTCTGGGCAGAGCTAAGTCAGGGTCAATCTTCCCGAGTTATGTGCGATGACGGAATACCGGTAGAGCGGAGATTTTACCACTAGGAGCATCCTAAAAAGTCTGTACATAGACCCAGATTAACTCTTAGGGCAGTGCTTCATGCGCAACTTTCCCGGAGGCCGGTAACTTTAACTTCTTTTATTTTGTTTGCAAATTTTTAGAGGAAAAATATCCAACAATCTAAGAGTTAGTCCCTCTTATCATGTCTTTCATTGTTTGCTTTAATTTCTTATGGAAAGATGAGGACTTTTTCTAAGTATCAAGGTGCCATATAGGATGACAACAAGCACTTAAGTGTGTATCTGGCTTTGGCGCCTCTGCATTGAAATCAGTTTGTCTCTACATGTTTGCTTATACTATTCTGAGTCTCTGTCTGATCATGAGATTGGCAGTGTTTAAAGTTCCTGGAAACATTCTAATGATGGATAATTATTGCACCCAAAAATCATTAATTCCTTGGAACTATTCATGTCAAATTGCCTTTGATTTTCATTATACCATGTTTATTGTTTATCACAATACGTGATTCCGGTGCTTATATTTCCAAAACAATCTTTCTACGAGTCTGGAGGAGATGAGTTTTGCTAGAGAAGCGCTATTATGCTCACTGTGAGGTGTCGTACCGCATGCCATATATGGCTTTACTAGGATATGGAAGTTGAACTTTTGTGCTCACTTCTATATATTACTATTATTTTAATACGATCAATTATTCTGATCCAGAAAGCTATTTTGTATATGAAAATTATGAATAAACTAAGAAGAGTTAGTGTTTAGAAATATGAACCAAACTTGTGGTGATTTCATTATCTGCTGAAATGTTATTGTCTCTCAACAATTTTCTCTATATGGATTTAACATTTCTTACAGGTAAGTTAAGACTGCTCTATTTAGCAGGACCGTTTGTTTGCTGAGTAACAACAAAAAGAAAATATCTTCGAGAGAATTATTAACTTTGAAGTAGAAAGCAAACTGGAGACCTGACCTTAAATCTTAGTGTGCTGCCTCCTGGTAGATTATTCTTCTATTCAGAAATCAGAAGTAAAAAGAAAGCACTTGCAATAGCAATACCTAATTCTAGTTATTATTACTCTCCCAAGATAGGTGTCTACTTGTCACTCGACCACTTCCTCCTGTGATCCGTAGTGTCAAGGTCCACTGAAACGGATTTTAGTTTCTATATCACAAATATACACCTAATAAAAGCTATTTTTTGAATTCTTTAAATTATTGAGCACCTGATCGAACTCTTGTTCAATATTTAGAGGAAACAAAACGAGAAGATTATTCTTTTACAAACACACGGATCAAATAACGACCTTCTACTAGGTAGTAGATGTCTTTCTGATCTTTCTTGCCTTATTCATTGAGAACCCGAAAGCCCATTGGGCAAATCTTATTGTAACAAGCTTGTAGACACCTTCAGTATTGCAGATTTGTATTTGTTTTGATCTCTTTGACTTAACATATCTATTTTTGTAACATGCCCATTATCTGATAATTTTTCCCTCCTTTTGTAATATATTTTTAGGGCCTTATCTTTAGTGCAATTATATTTAACTTATGTTTGCATGTCACTTAATCATGATATCAAATAAAACAGTACATTAATGATCTAGTTAAGAAATTTGATGATGCACTCGTATTTTCTTTTTTACTATATGTGTGCATGTGTCTTCAATATCTTGGAAAGTTGTAGATTTGCTGAAATGTTTTGAATATTTGGACTTGCTGGTTGGAGTAAATATCTCAGTCTTAAAATGTGAACACCCTGTTGAGTATTGGCTGTTGTTTGTATGACAAGAAATTTCTAGTCTCTCAAATGCACATTCACTTTGTTAATCGATGTAGAAAGGTTTTACATGGAACTATTCGCTACCAAATCAAACATGCAAGTGAATATTATAAAGCATGGTACAACAATTTATCACATGGTATTATGTAGTTGCACAAATTACAAGATGTATGGTGTTTTGTTTTATTAATTACCGATATGAAAGTGTATGAGCTAACATACATATAGGCTATGCTTGACATGATCTCGTATATACTTTCCTTTACTTGTTTGATAATTTCTCCAGTACTGTCATATTTTATATCAAATTATTTTCTAATGTTGTTTGCAAACCTATAGCAAATTAAGTATCATATATGAAAAAAAAGTTTAAAAGGATTTGTTGTGGGATTAAGTTGTAAGCCCTTTCATTATATACTATTTTGCATACCAATATTAAGCTCGAAAAATTTGTGATGTTCTAGCAAAAAGACTATGTATCATTTAAATGACATGTGTCACAGCCTATGTAGAAGTCCCTTGAACTCAAGGGTACAAGAAAACTATGTAGTAAAAGTTGGTTCATGGATATTTTGTTGTGGCACCTATTGAATTTCTTTTTTAATCGTAAATTATGATTGTTCCTATGAAGCACTAAATGCTTGTGATATATATTAATTTATTTTTATTGTTGTGTATGTTAACCAATATTTTTTTTTGAGTCCTTTGGATTCTTCAAACAGGCCAAACGTTCACCAATTGAATGTTTTCAAATCTCCACATGTTTGAGCATTCAATGGTTCAAATTTAACAACCATGAATCATATTCATGTCAGAATATATATAACAAGCATGAAATTGATTATCAAATGGAGAAATAGAAGGAGTAATAATAGTGCATTAAACTCAACATAATACTCCTTAGTGGATTTCAAATATGAAAAACATTCCTTTCTTAGTCTACTTTTAACACAGTACATCATTGACGTTTTGTCAAATATATGTTGTCTTCGAAATCCTGCATGATTGAAACTATGTAGAAATGCATTTTGTGCAACAATGAACAAATTTGTGCATCATACATTTTTTGTTAATATACAAACTAACCTCTATTTCTATCAAACTTGTAATTATTATTCTGTTGCCGGGACTTGAACCCGGGTCTCTCGGGTGAGAGCCGAGTATCCTAACCTCTATTTCTTGAAGACCGTATTATTAGAAACGTTTTACCTTTTTAGGAAAGAAGCAACATGTTAACGGTGATGGTAATATAAATGTATTTTGTACTCTTCTATTCTTAACTTGATCTTTGTAATGTTACCTCTTCAAGTCAGAAACATTAGAAGCCATGACTTGTTAGAAAATGTTCAAATATGCTAAGGGTGAAGGTAAGTAATACAAAGTTCTTTGTTCCATTATTCTAAACTTGATGTTTGTAAAACTTATTTTCTATATTCTTGGATACTAATGGATATTTAGTAAGAATAATAGGAAATGATATTTCTTCTGAAGTGTTATTACTAAAGATAAAATCAAGAAATACAAAATTGCTCCGATCAAGTGGAAAGATAATTTTTTACATTTACAATTCACATATTCTATTCATTTTCTGATTTTGTATGTTTAGTTAGACAAATATATACTGTTGAGTTAGTGAGACAATTTTCTTGATTTTTGTATATATATTATGATGATTTTAAATGATATTATTTTTTGATTGGTTTGTATGTCCGAACCTTAAATGGCTATATTGTCACAATATTAGAATTTATAGTCAGAAAGAAATCACAATATTGTTCTATCACAAAAACATTGTCTTTCCTTATATTCTGTGACGCTATAATTCTTCTGACTGATTAAAACAATTTAGTCACACGAAAATAGTTAGTGAAATTGCAAATTCCTTTAAATTTGAAGTTTTAAAAGTTGAGATTATTTTGGGTACAAGCCGAAAGGGTCCTTCTGTCAACCGGACGTAAATAGCCCTAAGCGACACGGTACTTAATCGTCCCCCTGTGGACCTCCGTAATTAGCTGGGAACCGGCCCCTACAGCTAACCCAAGTTAATCAACACTTGATAAACTAATGATTTTTTAAGGTTGATTAGCAAAATCACTTATACTATTATTCTAGTACTTTAAACTATCATTTTTGCAAACATGGCTAGTAAAGATAAATCTTTAGAGCCATGGATACTGTGACAGAGTCAAATGATTTTTGACTCACTATTCTAAGACTTATATCAGTAATTAGTAAAATCACATGAGTCTGATGTCACTAACTCTGATTTCTAAATCAGCCAAACCAGTTATTCTATTCTATGTAGTAATAGAAAGAATATTTTAAGGATATTCTAGGCTATAAATTGTATCATATTAGATACTCTTATGTCAGAGAAATGTCATTTAAATACAAACTGGGTAACTGATTCATATGACATCTAATCCATTTATGGATATATATATATTTTTACTCTATGAAAAGTTGTCATCTCTTGAGGTTTGTGTAACAAATCTATCATAGCTAAGACTATTATATAGTCTGAAATGTTATCTTCAGCCACATGCATCTTATACTGAAGCTAGCTGTATGGCTCAACATTTTATACTACATATTTTTGTACATGTCATTTGTTTTAAAATTATGCTAAAAGCATTATCTTGTGAACTCTAAGTGAACAGGTACATGCAGCTACGTGTCAAGACATGTAAAGAGCCTTAAAAAAAACAAAATTATAGTTCTTGACTATAAAGTCATAAAAGAACTTTACAGATCTCTTGACGAAGAGTCTGTTTACTCTTGATGAAGAGTTTGTCTAGGACATTGATCCTAGAATCATCTTGGGGATGGGGTTAAGCCCATAGTATAGTCACCAGCAGTGGCAACCCAACCGAGTCTGACTGGAGATCCCAAGAAGCCGGTTCAATGGGTAGAAACAAGCTGGACTAGGTGACTATTATGGAACACTGACCTGAGATTAAATTCTCTTTAAAATGAAAGCCCAGGAGGCTGTACATGTGTACATTCATACCCCATCCCTATGGTGACAGTGTTCCTTTTGTGATATGGATAGGTTGAGTTTAAACTCTTAATAAGTCCAAGCATGATATGCAGGGTTGATTCCTATCACCAACCCTTAAGGACTTACCTATATGAGAGGTCGTGAGGGCCACGACTATAGGATAGGGCGATCCTAGACAACTCTCATGAATGTGTAAAAGTGCGCATGGCCAACCAAACGCGACATCCGATAGACCCAAGTACCTCTAGCGAACTATGTGTGCTGTTTTCGAGTCTGGTTCAAGAAGACTGATTCAAGGCGTAGTACATCAAGCTCTTCTTCAGACAAATACAATAGTCACTACGTGAGATTCAAGGCTGTAGTCCATCTCATTTATGCATAGTATACAACTGCCCAGACATTCTCTTATTCTTGTCTTACTTTCTTTCCTTCTATTACTTCGGGATTTGACCTTTGGGGGGGGGGGTGATTGTTAGTTGTATGTGTGTTGTGTTCACACACACATGAGCTTGCAAAAGCTCAACTCCCTTACAATAATTTTGACCGTTATGAACCCATTAAACTTGTAACATCAACTCATGTCCAGGTATAATGTACCACATGGTTTTTCATTTGAATTTTATAACGTTCAGTATTTATTAGCTGAATTAAATTGTCTTCATTCTCCTTTATTCCCTAACCTTAGAAAAAGGCCTATATATTGAGGCCAATCTCAATACTTTGAACATACTGAAAATTACTACAAAATACTCTCTCTCGCTCTCTCGAATTCTTGTCACTCCGAAACTCTTTTGTTCTTGGTTTGCTGCTCTAGGCAGAGCTAAGTCAGGGTCAATCTTTCCGAGTTATGTGCGACGACGGGATACCGGTAGAGTGGGGGTTTTTCCACTAGGAGCATCCAAAAAAGTCTGCACATAGATCCGGATTAACTCTTAGGGCAGTGCTTCGTGCGCGACTTCCCCAGAGGCCGGTAACTTTAACTTCTTTTATTTTGTTTGCAGATTTTTAGAGGAAAAATATCCAACACCACCCATAAGGTGGCACATGTCACGCCCCGACCCGGAATCACTCGAATCATCGTCCTCGCAGGGGGCGTGATACCGCACGATCCTGGAGTTATGCTCGTACAAGGCAAGATGACAAGTTCTCAAATGGTTATCTTTTGATTTGATATTTACAACGAAAGAAAAACAGAGTACACGAAACAATTCTCTTTATTGATATCCGAAACTGAGATTACAAAGGCTTTCGATAGCCTAATACTATATGCCAGATTGGCTACAACACTCAGATTCTCTCTTGCCCACAAAGGAGTTCACCGTTCCATACATTATGCCTTCTATATCTCGACCGCATCAATCCTGTTGCATATCCGAGCGTCAATGCGATCGCACGCTTCAATACGCTTCGGCATTCCAAGCCTCAACGCGTTCAAGCGACGCTTCGCCACGAGCCATCTATTCCCTGTACCCTGCATGAAGCTGGTGGGGGATCAGTACGTTCGTCCTTGTATGTACTGATGCAAAGATCTTCTTTCCAAACCAACATTGTAATATTTACGTTGAATCATGCAACTTAGCTTATGATCTTGCTATGTTCTCCTTAGGGTCAATTTCATGGCATCTTCGAAAGCGTAAAGCATGTTAGCATGGCAAGCATGTTATTCAAATTGAAATAGGCAAGCAAGCAATCTCGTACAACTATTCGTGGCGTGACTTACCAAGTCGAAGCACTCGCCCTTGCTCCAATGCAAGGAGAATACGCACCATTCCTTCCCTGTCATGTTATATGTGCATCTCTAAGCAGGATCTATATGCGGGACGCATACGCGCCTACACTTTCAACCCATCGTTCCTTAACTATATGAGGGCCGTTGGCGTATCCGCACCGGAATGGACTAAAGGAGTTCCTTTCTTTTCTTTCCTTCTTTTTTTAATATTTGTCGGGCTGCCCGGCATTTTACGGGTTGGGTCGCAGTCCCAACAACCGAAACGTTCCTGCTGTATACCATCATTTACGGCTTTTTCCATCTCGTTTAAGGATGTGCGCCTACAAAGATTATTCGATTCCCTCCTGGGCCAAGCGGTTCCGGGGAGCTCCGGTATTTAACCGTTTGGGGGAAATACCCATGCACGGGAGATATCACATTTATCTCTCGTCCATTCCATTCGACCATGCAACGCCCTTATCATTCAAGCAATCAAATTCAAACAACCAAACATAGTCTCGAGTCCGAGACTCAGACTTTATCATCTCGCATCGCTTTCGTTAACTTTCTGTGTTCTTACATTTCATACTTCATTTCAATGATTCAATGGCATCGTGCCTCAACTCAATGCTCGTCAACCGAACGACCCGAAGGTCTTGAACACCTTTCGAGGCACCATGTCATATCCGATAGTTCCGCCATATTCATGCCACAACTGTATTCCCTCACAACGAAGCCATCTTTTATTATCCCATGCACGTAGGCACGTTTCGACCGTATTTTCGATATTCTATGACTTAGTATTCAATGTCCGTGGCTTGCACGCTAGGGCGCTCGCCTATTGTCTTTCAATGTTCTAGCCGTTCTAACTCATGTGGGAAGGCACGGTATGGTTCGTGCGCTAAGGCACTCGCCGATTACAGCTATCCCATGTTCTTACGGCTTGCGCACCGAGGCGCTCGCCTTTGCGATATCCAATGTCCCATAGCGACTCATGCATATTGATGCACGTTTCATTTCAATTGTACTAACTTAGTGTTCAACACACACTATGATTTATCTCCGATCGGACCACGTCCGTGACGTCGATAGGTTAACTTACCATACAATGATATATTTGACTTATCGAATGAAGGAGTAAAAAGAAGTCAATCCTCCCACCTTGAGTCGATACGCCTTTATCGTTTCGCCAAGCCGATGCGGCTCGATTTCATAACTTTATTGCACGGCCACTCTCCTGACTTAGCCATTCGAGCACTTCGTGCTTTATTGAATCATACGTCCGATTTGTCTTAGCATGCCCAAGTCTCAGCCCGTCGCGAGGCGACGATTTGATTTCGAGGACCCCTTACTAAATATTACAAAAGATCGACCTCTAATATTTTTGCGTCAACGTATAACCTGCACACGAAACCAACTAAAATCAATACTTGCATCGATTCGAACTTGCGCCTTGGTCGATTCGATTTCTTAGAATCATCGAGCCGATTCAACGCACTCATCCTTCGGGGCAACGCAGCGCTTCACATCGATTCACTCGATGCATTCTTTCGGGATAAGGCAACTCTTCGTATCGACTTAGTTCGATGCGTCCTCGGGACAACGTAACTCTCGTATCGATTTGCATCGATACATTTCATTCGGTCAACGCGACTCGTTGAGTCAACGCTTCAGTGTATTGCACCGTGCGGAGCGGGGCATTACAGAATATACCACTCAAAATAAGGTTCGTCCTCGAACCAAAACCAACACTTCGACTAAGTGTTTTATAGACCGTTTTACGATCTCGTCCCACCAACGTTGTTCAGTTTCACAGTATCTCACAAGCTTTTCATTAACATTTCAAGTCTTTCCTGCAGCTCGATTTGAATTTTGTATACAACTCGATTTGGATCCATACCTATATTCAAGGCGTCCCGAAGATATATGTATTTTGACCAATTCCAATGGTAGCAAATTGGAACAAAGCTGACAGGTAAATTTCAATCCTATGCTTGCCATCTCGTACTTTCGATCGGACTTATCCTTAGCAACTGTTCTCGAAATTTCATCGCATACGTATATTCGATACATACATGATTCATTCAATAAAGTCACTGCACACGACGCGATTCAAAATCGCCTTTCTCATTTCGTATGTTTCATATGGACTACCAACTCTATGCGTCGCGTCAAGCCGTCGCGTATCCAATCACAACGAGTCTCCGTAACGCCTTGAGTTCGAAGTTGCCACCCAACTATTTTCAAAGTCTGGCTTATGCAACTTATCTCGATACGATTTTCTTTGTTGACTTGTAAACGCATCAACATTTAGGGCTACGCCCGCTAGGTTACTTACATAGACCCCGTGCTTAGATTCTTCCGACGCAACTTTAAATTGACATTGCTCAAAGGCCACAATCTATTCGACACAAAATTTTACATCAAGGTGACGGTGCTCAAGGCAACGATCGTCTTTGACACGAAGTCTCTACGATGCATCTTACATCCGATTTCCTAACGAGTAGGAATTTACTAGCCAAATTCCCAACTTATTCGTCTCGCAACATCGAATATAAGTTTGATTCATGCAAGCTCAATTGCAAGGTGAATCCGAATCTAACGACATGACTCGTAAGCCATTCCCTTATCGTTCCCTCTCGTGCAAAGCACGTTTCTCGCAATCGCCTACTCGCATCACCAAGTTCGTTGATGAATTTCTCGTTCGATCGTCGACCAACATAACCATTCAAGCATTCATCCGACGAATACTCAAATCTAACCATATCATTCTCGATCGAAAGTTGTTCCAACAATTTTCGATCGCCTAGACTTATCGTCAACATGCATCATGTTATATTTGTTATCGATGCAATCTCATATGCGATATCGCATGGGTCATCTTACGGTCTGCAGCATTCAATTTGATTTGGCAGTCAAGTCTTCTAGGGTCAGCTGTCCCGAAGCTACGCTCGATAACTGTAGATTATCACCGAAGGACAGTTTACTATGAACCATGCTATATCTTATTTCGGAGCCAAATCACGTTCCGACGATTCTATGCGACTACCCAATTTCGGACAAAACCATTTCTATTGGCACAACTGATACGCAACTATCCTTCGAGTCAAGTTATGCACTGTCGTCGATGATTCTGCTATTCACGACGTATCTACTCGCATTGAGTTTGAGTCTATCTTATTTATGGGTCGACACACGAGATGCTTTACGTATCGAACAATCGTCGATGACATATAGTCTCGTCTTGATTATTTACAACGTTCATGATCAACCAGTTTGTTTCATTCTCGTATTGTTATTTACAAAACTTTGATAGCGCAAGGCGCACTCCATTCTGTACTCCCACGTCGTGCTTACGTTTCCTTACGTATCGATCTCGATATGTTGTATCAATTTCGATAGCGTAAAGGTCAACTTTGAATCCGTTTCAACGTCGACAACTTACATTGCATATGTCCAAGTTCGCAACCAACTTTTCCATACGTATCAAATTATTTTCTGATTCGCCGCATCCCGCTATACTTTGATCGCGTAACTGAGGTACCGATTATCCAACATTGAACCCTCAAGTCATACGATCTCGTCCTCTAAGTTTCGCGTGTTTTTCAGTCGTACTCAAATGAGTTTCGCCGTAACGTAATCAACTATTTCTTAGGCACGATTACTCACGTCAAACAACTCTTCACCGAAGTCGCACATCGTGCGGTTCGATTACAATTCGCATCGCCCAACATTTCTATCGAAATCGCAAGTCGTGCGATTCGATTCGTCTCGCCCAATATTTCTATCGAGATCGCAAGTCGTGCGATTCAATTCGCCTAGCTGAACATTCCTATCGAGATCGCAAGTCGTGCGATTCGATTCGTCTCGCCCAACATTTCTATCGAGATCGCAAGTCGTGCGACTCATTCGTAAGCTCGAGTTTTCCCTTTCCTGTCAATCCGATTATTACGTCAAGGAATAATCGTTTCGCTAGTCTCGGTCGTCCGACCAACTTATAACTTTCGTCTGACGTATCGTTCATCGATACGAGTGTCGCCTTATCGTTCCAACCGATTTTCAAAGAACACTTGCACCAACATACCGTCATACAAATTTTCAATCGAGTCTCGGTACTCCCCCGTCCGTTGCGGACAAACCTTTCGCAATTCTCACAATGCGTTGATGCAATTCGTCGCACAAGTGCTATAACATATACCACTCGGAATTGAGTCATTCATCTCCTACGTGGTATGGCATATACCACTCGGAACTCAAGTCATTTCCCTCGCATTATACTTAGTATAAACCAACGATCTCTTCCGACTTACGATTTCTGCAGTGATCGTGCTTGATCACAACCGTAACTTTGATTCTATCAAAATCCGACATAACTCAATCAATGTTTTCGTTTTCCAACATAAGTTTAGTGCACAACCGAATGATTCGTTCTATCGATTTATGATTTCAATTCTTTTCTTACGTTGCATCTCGTGCAACTATTTATTTTGATATGCGTTGCACCCCGTGCAACAAATTTTACTTTTGATACGCGTTTCACATCGTGCTACGATTTTATTTTCGATATTTTATTTTACCTTGTGCAACGATTTATTTCCAATCTACTTTGCATTCCGTGCAACGATTAATTTGATATGCGTTGCACCACGTGCAATGATTTTTACTTCCAACATACGTTGCACGTCATGCAACGATTATTTTCGACATTTACCGCACCTCGTGCAACGATTTACTCTCGACTTTCCAAGTCAATGCCCAAATCCGTTTAACACATTCGGTATTGGCTTATCACTTCACTTTCATCTTAACGCATATTCACCATTAACTTGTTGCACTTCGTGCATCATTTTATTTCTCTTTCAACATGTTACATTGCAACAACATCTCAAATCGTATTTCACAATTTGTTGCGCTTGCAGCAACTAACAATTTTATGGCTCATTGCATTCAATGCAATATACCCTTCGCGACTTTCTTAGCAAACATTATGTAATTTCCAAAACACATGCGGCAAAATTATACGATTTGTATTAGACTTATTGTATGGAACATCCAGTGCGGCATCGAGTAGAGTCAAGAGTGATATCAAGTGGTGGTGGGCAACTTTTTGAATTGTAATGAAGCGAGCGTCCAGAGGAAATTGAGCCTAGAGCTCTGATACCAATTTGTCACGCCCCGACCCGGAATCATAATCCTCGCAGGGGGCGTGATGCCGCACGAGCCTGGAGTTGCGCTCGTGCAAGGCAAGATGACAAGTTCTCAAATGGTTATCTTTTGATTCGATATTTACAACGAAAGAAAAACAGTGTACACGAAACAATTCTCTTTATTGATATCCGAAACTGAGATTACAAAGGCTTTCGATAGCCTAATACTATATGCCAGATTGGCTACAACACTCAGGTTCTCTCTTGTCCACAAAGGATTTCATCGTTCCATACATCATGCCTTCTATATCTCGACCGCATCAATCCTGTTGCATATCCGAGCGTCAATGCGATCGCACGCTTCAATACGCTTCGGCATTCCAAGCCTCAACGCGTTCAAGCGACGCTTCGTCGCGAGCCATCCATTCCCTGCACCCTGCATGAAGCTGGTGGGGGATCACTACGTTCGTTCTCGCATGTACTGATGCAAAGATCTTCTTTCCAAACCAATATTGTAATATTTACGTTGAATCATGCAACTTAGCTTATGATCTTGCTATGTTCTCCTTAGGGTCAATTTCATGGCATCTTCGAAAGCGTAAAGCATGTTAGCATGGCAAGCATGTTATTCAAATTGAAATAGGCAAGCAAGCAATCTCGTACAACTATTCGTGGCACGACTTACCAAGTCGACGCACTCGCCCTTGCTCCAACGCAAGGAGAATACGCACCATTCCTTCTCTGTCATGTTATATGTGCATCTCTAAGCAGGATCTATATGCGGGACGCATACGCGCCTATACTTTCAACCCATCGTTCCTTAACTATATGAGGGCCGTTGGCGTATCCGCGCCGGAATGGACTAAAGGAGTTCCTTTCTTTTCTCTCCTTCTTTTTTCATATTTGTCGGGCTGCCCGGTATTTTACGGGTTGGGTCGCAGTCCCAACAACCGAAACATTTTTGCTGTATACCATCATTTGCGGCTTTTTCCATCTCGTTTAAGGATGTGCGCCTACAAAGATTATTCGATTCCCTCCTAGGCCAAGCGGTTTCGGGGAGCTCCGATATTTAACCGTTTGGGGGAAACACCCGTGGAAGGGAGATATCACATTTTATCTCTCGTCCATTCCATTCGACCATGCAACGCCCTTATCATTCAAGCACTCAAATTCAAACAACCAAACATAGTCTTGAGTCCGAGACTCAGACTTTATCATCTCGCGTCTCTTTCGTTAACTTTCTGTGTTCTTACATTTCATACTTCGTTCAATGATTCAATGGCATCGTACCTCAACTCAATGCTCGTCAACCGAACGACCCAAAGGTCTCGAACACCTTTCGAGGCACCATGTCATATCCGACAGTTCCGCCACATTCATGCCACAACTGTATTCCCTCGTAACAAAGCCATCTTTTATTATTCCGTGCACGTAGGCACATTTCGACCGTATTTCTGATGTTCTATGACTTAGCATTCAATGTCCGTAGCTTGCACGCTAGGGCGCTCGCCTATTGTCATTCAATGTTCTAGCCGTTCTAACTCGTGCGCGAAGGCACGGTATGGTTCGTGCGCTAAGGCACTCGCCGATTACAGTTATCCCATGTTCTTACGGCTTGCGCACCGAGGCGCTCGCCTTTGCGATATCCAATGTCCCAAAGTGACTCGTGCATATTGATGCACGTTTCATTTCAATTGTACTAACTTATTATTTAACACACACTATGATTTATCTCCGATCGGACCACGCCCGTGGCGTCGATAGGTTAACTTAGCATACAATGATATATTTGACTTATCGAATGAAGGAGTAAAAAGAAGTCAATCCTCCCACCTTGAGTCGATACGCCTTTGTCGTTTCGCCGAGCCGATGCGGCTCGATTTCATAACTTTATTGCACGGCCACTCTTCTGACTTAGCCATTCGAGCACTTCGTGCTTCATTGAATCATACGTTCGATTTGTCTTAGCGTGCCCAAGTCTCAGCCTGTCGCAAGGCGACGATTTGATTTCGCGGACGCCTTACTAAATATTGCAAAAGATCGACCTCTAATATTTTCGCGTCAACGTATAACCTGCACACGAAACAAACTAAAATCAATACTTGCATCGATTCGGACTTGCGCCTTGGTCGATTTGATTTCTTAGAATCTTCGAGCCGATTTAACGCACTTATCCTTCGGGGCAACGCGGCACTTCACATCGATTCACTCGATGCATGCTTTCGGGACAAAGCAACTCTTCGCATCGACTTAGTTCGATGCGTTCATCGGGACAACGTAACTCTCGTATCGATTTGCATCGATACATTTCATTCGGTCAACACGACTCGTTGAGTCAACGCTTCAGCGTAATGCGCCGTGCGGAGCGGGGCATTACAGCACCTTACCTCCCTTATTCTCTCCCCCCACCCACCCCCCCTCTCTCTCTCTCTCTCTATATATATATATATATATATATATATCAATGATCTCTAGCTAGTGGTAGTGACGAGGCATGCGGTCCGAGTGGTCAGAAGATCGAGCGAACATGTTTGATCCATAAGGCATGCATAGCCGGTCCGAAAAGTTGAGCTGTCCAAACTAAAACTTATTTTGGCTGTCTCTTGATCTTTGTTATGGACTGATCCGGGGACATTTACGACTCCGACTTCTTGCAGGTCGCAATGGATCTCAAAGGTTACCATAAGCATAAGTGGGTTGCCATCTTATCGGATTTACCTTGAACCGACCTGGAACATGATAGTTGAACTTAACCCATATAGCATAAAATGGAACCTTCTAGGAAGAATGGCACACATGAAGGTTAATGACTGGCTACACACAACCCGATATAGTGATCCAATCACTAACCATCTTATATAGTACCGGATCACTAGAATTCATCAGACGACTGCGTACTAATAGAAGAGAAATGCTTTAATCCACAGCGACTTAATTGTTTCCTCAACCATCCGGGCCTATTCCACTGTGACATGGGGGCCCTCGTTACTACTGGTTGCCACCTATCCAAATGTTAAAAGATGCACTTAATAGGACAAGAGTTAATTACCAAATGGTGTCTGAAGAATATAGTGGTTGTTGTTTTAGTGATCGAACTTTTGTGGGGTTAATTTTGTACATATGTTTGCATCTTGGTTTAAAGTGTGTCTAAATTAGATTCCGTTGATATTTTTGGATAAAAATCGATAAAAGTTGACAAGTGATAGTCATGTACCTTATTTTTTATAGTTATTATGTCATGGACAAATATAATGCGGCTTGAGAACGGCTCAAAAATAAGCTATCCAAGCCGTATGTATATCATCAATAATTTAATTAAAAAAGTATGTAAATTAAAAAAAAAAATCTCTTTCTTTCGCATAATTGCTCTTTTGTAAAAAAAAAAGTTTAAATTTTAAACCCACTTTTTTCTTCCACATAACATACTCTGTTTTATTCATACATGTATTTCACGTGAGCGTACAAATATACTAAAAATATAAGTATGAATTTATTATAAAAGCTAATCTTTTTAGGAATTGACCTCAAACAATCAAGAAAAATCTCCCACCTTAACCACTTAAGTTAGAATTATTTATTTATAAATATATCATATTAAGTAGATATATGCTTGGTTAAGTTTTTTTTTATAATTAGTGGAGTTTTTAGGTTGTTATTTAGTTATCTTATTATTAATTTTTAATTCATTTAAATGATGATATACGTAAGGCTTGGATGACTCACTTTTGAACCATTTTCAAGCTGCATTATATAGTAGAAGATATATCCACTAGTCATCTTCATGTGCGATGTACGTAACTTTTTTCCCTAATATTATTAAATAATTAGATAAAATTTTAAATTATATTAAAATAGTTTAAACATAATTTAAATAAAATTTAGGGTAAATTGCAAAAGACCCCTCGTTAGATTCCCGCTTTTTGCACTAAAAGACCCATGCTCTTAAAATTCCCAAAAGTATGAAATATGCTCATTTTGCCCCCAAATGACAATTTTATCCCTCCCCCTCATTCTTCGGCTGTTTGGGGTGCGCTCGTCGGCGAGGAGGAGGAGGGGGTGCGCTCGCCAGCGAGGAAGGCGAGGGGGGGGGGGGTCGGACGGGGGGGGGGTCGGGGGTCGCTCGCCGACGAGGAGGAGCAGGGGGGTGGGCCGGCGAGGGAGCAGGGGGGTCGGGGCCGGCGAAGGAGGAGGAGGGGGGTCGGGGCTGGCGAGGGAGGAGGAGGGGGGTGTGTCGGGGGGCGCTCGCCTGCGAGGAGGGTGGGGCTGGGGGCTCGTCGGCGAGGGGGGATCGGGGGGGAGGGGGAGGGGGGGCTGGGGATCGCCGGCGGGGGGGGGGTCGGGGGGGCTTGGGGATCGCCGCGAGGGGGGGTCGGTGGGGCTGGGGGCTCGCCGGCGCCGCCGGAGGGGGGGGTGAGGGGTTAGAGTGGGACAGGGGTATTTTAGGTATAAATTTTTAAAATTTGGCTGGAGGGGCTAATCGAGCGGATTTGTAATCTAAGGAGGGGTAAATTGCCAAAAAATTCTAAAAGGTCTTTCTACGCAAAAGGTGCATATTTAATGAGGGATTTTTGCAATTTACCCTAAAAAATCTATTATAAATATGTTTTTAGTATTTGAATATATATTAGATAATACCATATAGTTAGTTAAATATAATAAAGTAATTTAAATTCTATAGACATTTAAATTAGATATAATTTAGGAATTTTTTACGTGAGTGCATGGGATATATATATACACATGGTGGTGACAGTTAGAATTTTTTTTAAATAAATTAATTAGTTTGATGATATATATGGCTTAGATGGCTCACTTTGAGCCGTTTCCAAGCCGCATTATAGTAGTAGAGCTAATAAATTATAATTAAAACATAAAATCTTTAGCAAAGCTTAATAAAAACATAAATATATAATAAAATCTTAATTTAAATATATTAAATATTAAGTTACTTCGTAATAATATCATAAAAAAGAAAAATAATTTTACGTGCAACGTACGTGAAATTAGTCTTGGATAAATTGGCCTTCACCTTGCAAAAGCAAAGATATAAAGATTTGTTGCTATATTATGTCTTTTTAATGCAAACTTCTTAGTTATCTTCTTTGAATGGATATATGAATTTCGAAAGCCGTTATCTTAAATTTTTAGTTTTGGGGTTGACAAATCAATCACAATGTGACTAGTGAATGTTGAACTCAAGACCTTGTACTTGTGACATGATTACAATCTACACCACTATTTGATTGTTTTACAAAGATACAGTATTGTACATTCAAGCTTGTAGATGTGAGAATGTTCATGTTGGATTGGGACTTTTAATCTCGTGTGTCAGATGTCGGGGCATATCGAAAACATTTTAAAATGTCGGATATCAATAAAAATGTGATATTTTTATATATACATAACCTACATGTCCTATCTAAATCTAATTTCTTATACAATATTCAATAATTTAACAATAACCAATTCTAATTTGAGAAATACCTCAACGGAGTAGGACTTGTAATCACCGGAGTAGAGGGGACATTTTAAAATGGGATTGGAGCCTCGTCGACGGTGTTCGATCAAGACCAGCAGATTGAGAGAGATGAGACATCAAATCGAAATAGGAGAGCGAGAAAGACAACGCAACAGATCGAGATAGAGAGGTTAGAGTTTTTGTTGAGGGTTAGTTATTGCTTACAAATTTAATCCATTTCGAAAATCAAACGAAGTCCAAAATCACAAAAAACGATTCTTCAAATGTCGACCAATCTAAAAGTAACATATCAGTCAAACTGTCCGAATTTTTTGAAATATGTCAATTTTAAAAAAAATGACATAAATGACATTTTGGTATGATATGTCTTTTTTTTCCCAAGCAGTGGGTTTATCAACAAGGGATGCTAGACAGTGAGAAGCAATCTCATGCTATGGACCATTAAAATTGTACAAGTCACCACCAATCTAAAGTCAGGACATAACAACCTTTTCCTCCTCTCCCCTCTATGTTTGTAGCTTAAGTGGTATCCATATCAACAATACAAGCTAGCTTGAGGGTGGGTCTAGGATTGATTATCATAGCTTTTTGTCTCCAATAGTTATTGTGAAAACAACTTATCAAAAAAAAAGAAAAAAAAAAAGAATTGCGAGTTCAATTTTGGAACAACTTTTAAAACATACATGGGTCATATATATATATATATATATATATATCTATCTATTATATAATATATATATATATAGAGATATTATATATTATATACCTTGTAATTACCTTGAATACCTTGTAATTACATACAATTACACAACACACACACACACACACA
>JANAVB010014735.1:0-11584 GCA_029216955.1 Iris pallida
TGTCACGTCCCACTTCCCAAATGGAATGGTGACGTCATACACATCCCCAGGCTACGCGCCGAAAATCCGCGATTGTCGCCCGTAAACATCAGCAAAAATGGAAAATGCCAGAGATTACAACTTATTATACATATGGAGATTGTTATACAGGACTTCATCAACAATACTTCTACAAACTTATTACAAAAGAAATAACTAGCAAGTTGTCCAGACGATTATTCCTCGTCGTACTGCGGCGTTACTTCGGCGGAGACGTCCTCTTCTTCACCTAGTGAACAATACTAGGTCGTTTTAGAAAACGACAAGCAAGTCCTCGGCCAAGGACGGTAAAGTATGCAAAAGAAAGATGCAGTTCTTCAAAAGAAAGAAATATGCCAACTAGCACTATTATATGTGTTTACTTCACAAAATCAAGGAAATGTAAATGACATCCTACTCCATGGATTGTAAGATATTCTGAGCTTCCCTTGAGCTCTCAGTAGGATTTTGCTTCCCTTGAGCAATCAAGAAACTACCTACCTTTGATAGGTGGAGTTATTTTACTGGAGTAAGATGAAATTTAGTAGACTAAATGCAATGCAATTTTGAGAACAGTACTCTGAATTAATTCCCTAAATAATTTCCGTGAACAATCCCGTTAACCTGGGATCAGGCTGTGATTTCGGAGCCTCCCTTGGGCTAAAACCAATCTATTCGATGTTACTGTCGGAATAGAAGTAGCAGGACAGGAGCCTCTCTTGGGCTAGTACTTATATAGAAGTACTCATCAGGATATTCAGGAATTGCTGATCAGCCTTTTTATGGTTATTATGTTACGGAATATCTAGGGATATTCAGTTGTCCTCCCCACCCAATGATTCTAAAATTTCCGAAAATCAGAAATTTGTCTATCTCCTAAATTTTTCAAAATTTTCGGCAGAGTCTCCTTTGTATTTAGGAGCTCCGACAATTTACAAAACATGATATAAAGAGATATATGGGCTCGCCGACCCCTTCGGTGGAGCAACCCTCAACACCGCAACCACGCATTTAATATCCGGGTACGCCGACCCCTTCGGTGGAGCAAACCTCAACACCGGAAACCCACGCAAGTATCAAAATGCTTAATAATATTCTTTCTTACCGTTGCAATCAAGCAAGCAAGTAATCATGCATTTAAAATTATTTTCGGCAATTGCTTTATGATGAGCTAGTCATTTAAGAAATAAAATTGTCAGTACTCAATAATAATAAAGTAGGAATCTCTCACATGATAATGCATGCTATGAAAATTTATATGACTTGAGGTCTTAGCTAGACTTGATCTAAGGTTTCAACTCTAACTTATACTAGCCATTATCGAAGTTGACTTCTTGATGATGAAAAAGGGGTTAAATATTGAATAATCATAGATGCAGGGTTACCATAATATATGGGTACCTATAAACACACAGTTTAACTAATTAATCAAGCTGAAACGGGTTAATCTAGCACAACTTTACTTATGGACAGAATAAAAAATATACTAAAACTGAAAATTAACTCTTATTTATACATGCCATGTTAAAACAAATCATACGTATGGGTTCCCCCTTGAGTATATGGGTAGTAACCCTAAAGTATGTTAAGACTTATAGGTGTCCATGACAATTTTGTGTATATGAGTTTGTATCAACTACGTAATATTAGATGCTTGGGTTGAGTCAACATGATATTGCTAAAAAAAAAAAAGGAAAGTAAAACTTTTTACACGTCCAATATGTAACTTGGTTTTCTTATGATAATCTAGGTTGAATTTCTACGTTGTACAGATACCTATGATTTTACAAGTCATAATTCTTTGATTGCACATATTAAGCCAAATTTATATGAATACACAATGACAATTATACCAAGTATCCATAAATAGAGTCCTACACGTTTTTATACTCATAAATCCAATTAATTTCTAAAATGACAAACTTTGTCATTTATTTCTATAAATTCTAGAATTAATAATAACAATATTAATCCCAAAGAACACAATAATTCCTAAAAGAAATTTTCAAGAGGAAATTGATTAAAGGAGAAAAGAGAAGGAGGACTTGCCTTGGGTTGGAGACGACCTAGACTTTTCTTCCACAACTCCTAAATTAAACCCCACAACAAGAGAGTTTTGTTAGCAACTCTAACCTAGGTTTAAGTTAGAGAAGAAAAAAAAATAGAGATTGGGGAAGAAGAATAGGGATTTAGAATTTTTACCTAGGTTTCTTTGGATTTGGAAGTGGAAGAGGAGGAAGATGATGAAGATGGAGTGGAGATGAAGTGGAGGAGGAGGAAGTGGTGTCCGGAGGGGCTGGCCGGCGGCAGCAGGGGCGGCGCTGGCGGCGGCGGGCGGCGCTGGCGACGGCGGGCGGCTGAGCAGCAGCGGCAGCAGCAGCAAAGGCTTGGGGGGTCGGGTGGAGTGGTGTGTGTGAGTTTTGTTTTGTTTTGTTTTTTTTTTTTTTCTTTTCTCTTTTCTTTTGGTCATGAAGAGAGTGTGTGTTGTATATATAGGGGTTGGGGGTTGTGGTGAGGTGTCCCCTCTCCCATCCCTTTGTAGGGACACCTTGTACCCCCCCCTAGGGCTAGGGTCCTTTGTAGGGGCACTTGGCACCCCCCCTAGGGCTAGGGTTAGGGTTAAGGCTAGGGCTAGGGTTAGGGTTAGGGTTATGGTCACAAAATGACAAAAATCCTAACCACAAGATAAGTTAACACAAGACAATAATAAATAATAATAAAAATAATAATATTTGAGTGTGACAAGTCTACCCTCCTTAGAAAAATTCTGTCCTCGGAATTTGAAATAATTAGACTAGCAATATGGTTACTGACCTGTCTTAGGGAATAAATACGGGTATTGCTTTCGCATGTCTTCTTCCTTCTCCCAAGTTGAATCTCCAGGAGAATCCCTGCTCCACGCAACTCGTACTAACGGAATGACCCGATTGCGGAGTATCTTATCTCTTCGATCCAAGATCCCAACGGGTCTCTGTTCTATCCGGAGTGTAGGCCCGATGGTGATTTCTGAATGATCGAGTATATGGCTTGTGTCCGGCACATATCTTCGTAGCTGGGAAACATGGAATACATTGTGAACTCCTTCTAGTGCTGGCGGCAAGGCGAGTCGATATGACACATTCCCAACTTTCTCCAGGATGTCGAATGGTCCAATATATCTGGGACTTAGCTTTCCTCTGGTCCCGAATCTGATGGTTCCCTTAGTTGGTGAAATTTTCAGAAATACATGTTCTCCGGGTTGAAACTCCAATATTCTTCGGTGCTTATCCGCCCACATCTTCTGCCTGTCCTGAGCTGCTTGCAGGTGACTTCTTATTGCTTTGATGATATCCACAGTTTGCGTTACTAATTCTGGCCCCAACAATTGTCTTTCTCCTACGTCGGTCCAGCATACCGACGATCTGCACTTCCTACCATATAGTGCTTCAAAAGGAGCCATTTTGATGCTATCATGATAACTGTTGTTATATGAAAATTCTACCAAATGTAGATGATCATCCCATGCTCCTCCAAAATCTAAAGTACACGCTCTCAGCATGTCTTCTAAGGTCTGAATGGTTCTTTCAGACTGGCCGTCTGTTTGGGGATGGTAGGCGGAGCTAAATTTCAATTTAGTGCCAAGACTTTCTTGCAAGCTTTTCCAGAAATGTGAAGTAAATCTGGTATCTCTATCCGATACTATACTCACTGGCACTCCATGCTGTCTAACAATCTGTCTCATGTACATTTCGGCCAAGACCTCCGTTGACTGTCCAACTCGAAAGGGCAGAAAACGAGCAGACTTGGTAAGTCTGTCTACAATGACCCAAATAGCATTATTACCCCTTTGGGTCCTAGGCAATCCTGTCACGAAATCCATGGTGAGGTGCTCCCATTTCCATTCGGGTATGGGTAACGGCTGGAGAAGTCCTGCTGTCCTTTGATGCTCCGCTTTTACTTGCTGACAGACAAGACATCTTGATACAAATCTGGCGACTTCTCTCTTCATCCCGTGCCACCAAAATGTTTGTCTCAAATCTTTGTACATCTTAGTGCTGCCCGGATGAATGGAATATTGTGAGTTGTGGGCTTCTGACATAACCTCTGTTCTTAAATCTCCACTGGGCACGCATAATCGATCTCCGAATCTTAATGATCCGTCCGGATGCTTCCTTATCCCGGTCTGGAGTCCCTCTTCTGTTTGTTTCCAAATTTTTTGAAGTTTTGAATCATTCTGTTGAGCTTCCTTAATTCTATCTATTAAGGAGGACTGTACTTGCAAGTTTTGCCACATTCCTTCGGTTAGTGGGCGTATCACTTCAATTTCCATTTTTCTCAAATCCTCAAGGATTTCTTTGGGTGTATTCATAAAGAAGGCTTCGGGTCTTCTACTTAAGGCATCAGCCACCTTATTAGCTTTGCCCGGATGATAGGTCAACTCCATGTCAAAATTCTTCAGTAACTCCAACCATCTTCTCTGTCTCATATTAATCTCCTTTTGTGTGAAGACATATTTTAAGCTCTTGTGGTCTGTGTATATTTTGATTCTTTCTCCATATAAATAGTGTCTCCACAACTTGAGTGCGAATACTACCGCTGCAAGTTCAAGATCATGAGTTGGGTAATTCCTTTCATGCGTCTTTAATTGTCGGGATGCATAGGCTATGACTCTCCCGTGCTGCATCAGTACACATCCTAAACCCTTACCTGATGCATCACTATATATCTCATATCCACCTGAACCAGAGGGTAATGCTAGTATTGGAGCTGTAATTAATCTTTTCTTCAGCTCGTCAAATGCTGCTTGACATTTCTCCGTCTAATTAAATTTCTCTTCCTTCCGGGTAAGACGGGTTAAAGGTTCTGCAATTCTTGAAAAGTTCTCTACAAATCTCCGATAATAGCCAGCCAATCCTAAGAAGCTTCTGATTTCTGCTACTGACTTAGGTGTTGGCCAAGACTTAACTGCTTCTACTTTCTTTGGATCTACCGAGATGCCTTCTCCACTGACAATATGCCCTAGAAATGGTATTTGGTCCAACCAAAACTCACACTTACTAAGCTTAGCATACAATTGTTCTTCCCGCAGAGTTTGCAATACTATCCTCAAATGTTTTTCATGCTCCTCTTCACTTTTGGAGTATACAAGGATGTCATCAATAAATACAATCACAATTTATCCAGATATTGATAAAATATTCGATTCATCAGGTCCATAAATATAGCAGGTGCATTTGTCAACCCGAATGGCATAACTAAGAATTCGTAATGCCCATACCGAGTTCTAAATGCAGTCTTTGGGATGTCTTCCTTTTTCACCTTTACCTGATGATATCCGGATCTCAAATCAATTTTTGAAAATACCCTTGCCTCTCCTAACTGATCAAACAGTTGATCGATCCTAGGTAAGGGATATTTATTCTTGATGGTAACCTCATTCAAAGCCCTATAGTCAATCACCAGGCGTAGGGTACTATCTTTCTTTTTCACAAATAATACTGGTGCACACCCATGGTGAAGCGCTAGGCTGAATAAACCCTTTTGACAATAACTCCTTTATCTGTTTATTTAACTCAACTAGCTCCTCTTTGTTCATTGGGTATATCTTCTTGGCTATGGGTGCAGCCCCCGGTATTAAATCTATAGAAAATTCCACGGCTCTGTCTGGGGGTAGCCCTGGTAATTCTTCTGGGAACACATCCTTGAATTCTTCTACTACCCTTAGAAATGATTGCTCTGCTACTCCTTGCAGTAGTACTGGTAATTCAAATTTCTCTAGCTCCTCTGCATTGAACTCATTTTGGTCTCTTGCAATTCATAAGACTCGCCGTCAGGGAGTTGGAATGAAATTTTTCCCTGACCGCAGTCTATATTGGCTAATGTTGCAGTTAGCCAATCCATACCCAATATTACATCATAATTGCTTGTTGGAAAGACAAGCAATCGGGTACGAAACGCTCCTCCACCCAATTTAATGGGACAACTACGACATACTCGACTGACTTCTACTACTCCATTACCGGTGAGTACTTTCAGTGATCTAGGCAGAGGTTGTGATTCTATTTCACGTTGTGATATAAAAGAAGATGCTATAAATGAATGGGTAGCCCGGAATCAAATAATACTGAAGCTGGGTATGAAGAAACTAAAATAGTACCTGAAACTACTTCTCCAGGGATATTCGCATCTTCAGTTCCCATTATGAATGCTTGCCCTTGCCTATTCCTTTTATTGTTACTATTTTGAGCTTGAGCTGCCCGTTGTGCTTGTTGAAACTGATAAGCCTGAGGGGCATAGGGCGGCCTTTGCTGATTTCCATAAGCTATTCCTGCTTGCACTGTTAGTGCCTGTATCATTGGTCGAGGTTGATTTCCCTGAACTGGAGGTCGGTATCCTGAGTGAAACCTTGTGTCCTTGCTCCATTCGCAGGCGACTGAGGACATTGACTGATTGGATGATTTGCTCCACATCTCAGACAAAGCCCCAATCTTCTCCTACATACATTCTTCTTATGTCCTGGCTTCTGACAGAAATCACAGATAAGGAATTTGTCCGAGTTGCCATTCTGAGGACGCTTAGGTGGTCCTTGCCAGTGATTCTTGTTAGAGGATGATCCTTCCTCAAAAGTTCTCTTGGGTTGTGATGACCGGAAAGGTTGCTCCTCTTTCAGGATTCTCTCCTGGTCTCGAGCAGCTTCTGTTACCTCAGAAAAGGTCTGGCATCGGTAGGACGCGACCCTGCTTTTCAATTGGGTCCCGAGCCCTTCCAGGAACCTAGAAATTTTTGTTTTCTTCGTCGGCTATCATGTTAGGAGCAAATCGACTGAGTCTGGAAAACTCTACAGCATATTCATCGACGGTGCGTCTTCCTTGTTTAAGATAGTTGAATTGCCGCTCTAACTCTATTCGTGCTGATTTAGGATAGAATCTTTCTTCAAACTTCTTCTTGAATTCTGCCCATGTCATAACTCCATCGGAATCTTCTGGGTACTCAGCACTCCACCAGTATCCAGCGATATCTTCTAGCTGGATGCGGATTGCTGGCACCATTTTCTTCGGTTTTGAGCTTTGCGGCCTTCATTAAGCCTTCAATGGTTTTCAACCATTGACCCGCTTCTATTGCATTTTCAGTTCCCTTGAACTTAGGTGGCTTAAGATCTCGAAAATCTTTTAGGGTTCCTTCTTCTGTTTTCTTGGAGTTCTGCATTTGTTCCAATATGGTTGTATTGGCAACATGGGCTGCATTGGCCTGCTGATTATGGGATTCCAATAATTGCTGGAATAATCGAAACATATCGGCCACAGTTGGTTCTTGAGGGGGCGGAGTACTTGACTGACCGTGGTTGTCCATATCCTGAGATTAGGAAAAACGCAATTCTTAGGAAAGTATTTAACTCGTAATTTCCAACAAGAGTGTATCATGAAACTTCGTATATTGTATTATTCATTCATTAAAATAAGAGTAATTACAAAATGGTGCTCCTTACTCTCATTTTTCATTTACATACATTCTTGCTACCTAGTTACTCATGTCACCCATCATCCCAAAACGTGACATGGTAAACTATTCTACTTCATACAAGTACATATCTGCAGATGCCAAAATACAAGAAAAGGACTTCTTCTTCACTATGTACAGGGTTAAGACATCTTATGCTACGGCTTCAATAAGCTCCCTCCCTTCAGCAAGGATCTCTACTTCTGTATATATCCTCTCAAAGTCATCCATGGTGCCTTCGTAGCCGTGCAATCCGACATAGATGCGGTTCGGGTCTCGGACATAAAGACAGTAGGTGATGTACTCAAAGTACACTTCAGCGCCATCCTCCACGTCTCGTACCATAGGACGCCTGACTCCATAGAATATTTTGTAGAAGTGAATGTCATACCAGTCGGGTGCGTTCCATAGTATCCTGGCATAGCGTTGGTATAGGTACAAGGTGTACTCGCTTCCATCCCATTCCAAACTGGGTATAAACAGGTCCATATCCTTGATATCCTATGTAAGAATTTCTTATAAGGAACATAAGGAGATAAAAAAAAAGCATATTTTATCTATTTATAGAACAATATGCCCTTGGCTTACATACATACTTGGTCACATTCTACCTACATGCAGATATATCTTACATTTCATCCATCCTAGCTACATACACATACTTATCATCTATAGATACTAGGGATCTAAGTCCATATTTCCCTACTTACTTACATTCTTACTACATATATTATATGCATTCCACATACACACATGCTTGAGGATCTAAATCCACATCTTCCTGATGTTGTGCACTATTGCGTTTGGATGAGTTTGCAGCCATTCTTCCAAGGTACCATTGCGATCAGTCCTTGGGCCTTTGGTGGTTCTGCCTTTATCAGGACATAATAATGTACCGAGTTGTAATACTCCTTTCTTTCATCATCTATGTCTGACACTATTGGATATTTCAATTCGTAGTGTACTCCATAGGCTTCGATCATTCCTTTACGCGCTACGTGCCACATCTTCTTTACAAATGCATAATACTCGTCTAGGCTGTGACTATCATTTCCTAGTCTTGCGAAGGGTGCAAACCGAGGCATGACCTAGATTGAAAAAAAAATAAAAAGTATTTCTTCCTTAGGTTAGTAACTCTTTAGTAGGATTTAAGATCTAGACAGGAAGAGGAATTTGTAAGGAAAATGCTACCAACTAATTATCTACCTTACTTAAGGATTTCTAAGATATGATTGGAAATCAAAGTTTTCTATCTGAGTATAAAACCTACGTCTAGACCTAAGGTACGTTCTGGATTTTCCATTTTCGCTGACCTGCATGGGCCACCACTAAAAAGACGTGTCACGTCCCACTTCCCAAATGGAATGGTGACGTCATACACATCCCCAGGCTACGCGCCGAAAATCCGCGATTGTCGCCCGTAACATCAGCAAAAATGGAAAATGCCAGAGATTACAACTTATTATACATATGGAGATTTTACAGGACTTCATCAACAATACTTCTACAAACTTATTACAAAAGAAATAACTAGCAAGTTGTCCAGACGATTATTCCTCGTCGTACTGCGGCGTTACTTCGGCGGAGACGTCCTCTTCTTCACCTAGTGAACAATACTAGGTCGTTTTAGAAAACGACAAGCAAGTCCTCGGCCAAGGACGGTAAAGTATGCAAAAGAAAGATGCAGTTCTTCAAAAGAAAGAAATATGCCAACTAGCACTATTATATGTGTTTACTTCACAAAATCAAGGAAATGTAAATGACATCCTACTCCATGGATTGTAAGATATTCTGAGCTTCCCTTGAGCTCTCAGTAGGATTTTGCTTCCCTTGAGCAATCAAGAAACTACCTACCTTTGATAGGTGGAGTTATTTTACTGGAGTAAGATGAAATTTAGTAGACTAAATGCAATGCAATTTTGAGAACAGTACTCTGAATTAATTCCCTAAATAATTCCCGTGAACAATCCCGTTAACCTGGGATCAGGCTGTGATTTCGGAGCCTCCCTTGGGCTAAAACCAATCTATTCGATGTTACTGTCGGAATAGAAGTCAGGACAGGAGCCTCTCTTGGGCTAGTACTTATATAGAAGTACTCATCAGGATATTCAGGAATTGCTGATCAGCCTTTTTATGGTTATTATGTTACGGGATATCTAGGGATATTCAGTTGTCCTCCCCACCCAATGATTCTAAAATTTCCGAAAATCAGAAATTTGTCTATCTCCTAAATTTTTCAAAATTTCGGCAGAGTCTCCTTTGTATTTAGGAGCTCCGACAATTTACAAAACATGATATAAAGAGATTATGGGCTCGCCGACCCCTTCGGTGGAGCAACCCTCAACACCGGAACCACGCATTTAATATCCGGTACGCCGACCCCTTCGGTGGAGCAAACCTCAACACCGGAAACCCACGCAAGTATCAAAATGCTTAATAATATTCTTTCTTACCGTTGCAATCAAGCAAGCAAGTAATCATGCATTTAAAATTATTTTCGGCAGTTGCTTTATGATGAGCTAGTCATTTAAGAAATAAAATTGTCAGTACTCAATAATAATAAAGTAGGAATCTCTCACATGATAATGCATGCTATGAAAATTTATATGACTTGAGGTCTTAGCTAGACTTGATCTAAGGTTTCAACTCTAACTTATACTAGCCATTATCGAAGTTGACTTCTTGATGATGAAAAAGGGGTTAAATATTGAATAATCATAGATGCAGGGTTACCATAATATATGGGTACCTATGAACACACAGTTTAACTAATTAATCAAGCTGAAACGGGTTAATCTAGCACAACTTTACTTATGGACAGAATAAAAATATACTAAAACTGAAAATTAACTCTTATTTATACATGCCATGTTAAAACAAATCATACGTATGGGTTCCCCCTTGAGTATATGGTTAACCCTAAAGTATGTTAAGACTTATAGGTGTCCATGACAATTTTGTGTATATGAGTTTGTATCAACTACGTAATATTAGATGCTTGGGTTGAGTCAACATGATATTGCTAAAAAAAAAAGGAAAGTAAAACTTTTTACACGTCCAATATGTAACTTGGTTTTCTTATGATAATCTAGGTTGAATTTCTACGTTGTACAGATACCTATGATTTTACAAGTCATAATTCTTTGATTGCACATATTAAGCCAAATTTATATGAATACACAATGACAATTATACCAAGTATCCATAAATAGAGTCCTACACGTTTTTTACTCATAAATCCAATTAATTTCTAAAATGACAAACTTTGTCATTTATTTCTATAAATTCCAGAATTAATAATAACAATATTAATCCCAAAGAACACAATAATTCCTAAAAGAAATTTTCAAGAGGAAATTGATTAAAGGAGAAAAGAGAAGGAGGACTTGCCTTGGGTTGGAGACGACCTAGACTTTTCTTCCACAACTCCTAAATTAAACCCCACAAGAGAGTTTTGTTAGCAACTCTAACCTAGGTTTAAGTTAGAGAAGAAAAAAAAAATAGAGATTGGGGAAGAAGAATAGGGATTTAGAATTTTTACCTAGGTTTTCTTTGGATTTGGAAGTGGAAGAGGAGGAAGATGATGAAGATGGAGTGGAGATGAAGTGGAGGAGGAGGAAGTGGTGTCCGGAGGGCTGGCCGGCGGCAGCAGGGGCGGCGCTGGCGGCGGCGGGCGGCGCTGGCGGCGGCGGCGGCTGAGCAGCAGCGGCAGCAGCAGCAAAGGCTTGGGGGGTCGGGTGGAGTGGTGTGTGTGAGTTTTGTTTTGTTTTTTTTTTTTTTTTTCTTTTCTCTTTTCTTTTGGTCATGAAGAGAGTGTGTGTTGTATATATAGGGGTTGGGGGTTGTGGTGAGGTGTCCCCTCTCCCATCCCTTTGTAGGGACACCTTGCACCCCCCCCCCCCTAGGGCTAGGGTCCTTTGTAGGGGCACTTGGCACCCCCCCCCCTAGGGCTAGGGTTAGGGTTAAGGCTAGGGCTAGGGTTAGGGTTAGGGTTATGGTCACAAAATGACAAAAATCCTAACCACAAGATAAGTTAACACAAGACAATAATAAATAATAATAAAAATAATAATATTGAGTGTGACACCTA